>RJWJ010024574.1:0-24711 GCA_004363605.1 Indri indri | reverse complement strand
GTGGCATCAGCCTAGCTCACAGCAACCTCAAACTCCTGGGCTCAAGCTATCCTCCTGCCTCAGCCTCCCGAGTAGCTGGGATTACAGGCAGGCACCACCATGCCTGGCTAATTTTTTCTATATATTTTTAGTTGTCCAGCTAATTTCTTTCTATTTTTAGTGGAGACGGGGTCTCACTCTTGCTCAGGCTGGTCTTGAACTCCTGACCTTGAGTGATCCTCCCGCCTTGGCCTCCCAGAGTGCTAGGATTACAGGCGTTAGCCACCAGGCCTGGCCAAGCATTTTCAATAATATTCAGGAATATCCAATACTTATTGAATGCCTACTATGTGCCATGCACCTTAATCGGTCCTATAGGTCTGAGATACAGTGTGTTGGAGGCCGCAGATAAGGCAGCGGGCAGGTGCAGTGCAATGAAACGCTGAGTGCTGGCTATATGTGATGGTGAATAGAGGCTGCCGTGGGAGAATATAATGACATCTAACCAGGCTAAGTAGGTTATGGAAGGCTTTCTGGGGTAAGTGACATCTGAGCTGAGGCCTGACAGATGAATGCGGGGGTGGGGAGCAGTTTCCAGGAAGAAGGCAGTGCGTGTGGAAAGGCTCAGAGGAAGAAAGACCATGTTGCAGAGGGAACTGAAATTAGTTCTGTCTGGCTGCAACTTGGAGTGGGGCGTGGTGACAGGGGTATAACAGGGAGTCACATAAGTTTTAAAGCAGAGGAATGATATATTCAGATTTGCATTTTATAAAGATCTCCAGCTGTAGTAAAACTGGAAGCTGGGAGACAGCCTGCTACTCTTTTTTTTAAATTCGTGGTTTGATAATTAAACATCTTGTATGAGTCAGGGTCAAGGCAGGAAACAGATGTCATACTCAGAAGTGTTTAAATGAGGAAAGTTTAATGAAGGGACTCTTTACAGAGTTGGGGGCAGGGTAAGGGACCCACAGTCTGGTGGGAGGTTGAAAGGAAGAGCAGATAATATCCTGACTTCTCCCACCTCCTACTTTCTGATCTCCTGCTGGTGCCTCCCATGATCCCAAACCAACCCAAGACAGAGGGCAAAGGAGCCTGGGAGGTGCAGTTCATAGAGGACAGAGTCGGGCACAAAGTAGGGCACTGAAGGGTGGAGAATGGGTAGAGGTAAGGGGCCGGAAAGGTACCAGCACACACGGATTCAGTCAGGGTCCACTGCAGGAAGCTGAAACCACTCTAGATATTTCAAAAACAAAGGGATTTCATCCAGGCAATGCGGGGCTTCTGAAGTCCTTGGAAGGGCTGGAAGGTAGAAGTCAGCAGACTGTTGCATTCACAGTCACATCGCATGTGGCAAACGTTACTAGCGGTCAGCGATATCTGGTCCTCGTTTCTCAATCCCCTTGCAGTTACGTGGGGCCTTGTGACTAGTTTTAGCCAATAAAATGTGAGAAGAAGTAATGTGTCACTTCCAGAATGAGACAGTAAAAAGCCTTTCAGCAGTTTTCTGGAATCTCTCTTCCCTGCTACAATAGTCATGGAGGAGACTTTGGGTCAGGATGTAGTAGCCACAAGATTGATGCAGCCCAGATCCGAGTCAGCATGTGGAGAGCAACTGCCCACACCTGCAGTAAATATTTTGTCCATGGGAAACTTTTACTGTATTAAGCCACTGAGATTTTGGGGACTGCTTGTTACTACAGCATAATGGTAGCTTATTTTGACAAAAATGCAATGTAGCTGGGCTGAGAAGCTGACCATAGAACACTGCTACTGCCACTGCCACCACTGCTGGCTCTTATACCCATGAACACTATGAGGAGTCTGAATGCCACATACATGTCATCACACCTTGCTTGCAAGTGACATAGCAGCAGGAAGACAGCCTCCATTTCACTGGCACCTGGTTTTTCATAAGTACGTGTATTTGGCAGGCCTTATCTGTACCTAGAACTTGAGTGGCAAGAGAGTCTGAGAAATGTAATTTTCAGCTTTCCGACTTCTTCAAACAGGATGGTGGAATGGAAGTTGAGGTAGCAGCTCTAAGCATCTACTCCACTGCCTATAATGTAAGTTTCTCAAAGGCAGGGGTGGTTTGCTAATCATCTTCATATCTTCGTACCCAGTGCCTAGTGGCCAGACATTCAATAAATACTTCTTGAAACGATCTGAATTTATGGACCAATCCTAAGTGTTTTACCTCTCAGGTGAAACAACAGAGCTGCTAGACATGTGCTAAGACTACCTGCTGCCAGAGATTTGACAGTAAGTTCTTACAGTACCCTCTACTATGAGAATAGAGTAGTAGCGATCCCCAAGAAAAAGAAGAGGGGATGGGCAGAAGAAAAGTAACCATACCAAACAATTAGAGAATAATAATGTAAGTTAAAATCAGGTTCGGCTGCAAAGAAAAGAAAACTCAAAACAATAGTGGCTTAAATATGACATGAGCTCATTTCTTCTTTATTTAAAGTCAGGAGGTAAGTAGTCCAGAGCTGGTGTGGGAGCTCCATGATCATCAGCGACCCAGGCTCTGTTGCTCCATCATCCTTAACGTGGTTTTCACCCCACGGTTTAAGCTGACTACTGCTGAAGCTCTGGCCACCATTTCTTTTTTCTTTCTTTCTTTCTTCTTTTTTTTGTAGTGGGAGTAGAGGCCAAACCTACTCATCATTTACAATATTTCTTGATTTCAGTCAGCAAGAAGATGGAAGGAAGAAAGATATGCTCCCTCCCTTCCAAAACACTGCCTGGAAGGTACATACTCTACATTTACTTAAACCCCATTGGTGAATGGAACGTGAACAGAAGTGATGGAACCAATTCCAGGCCTGGCCCATAGAAATCTCCCGCACATGATCCTCCCTTTCATCTGGAATCCGCTGGTCTGATTTTATTGTCAAGGGTAACTTTGGAAGTTACATGTTGAAGATGACAGAGCCTCCACAAGCCTGGATTCCCAGGGGATTGCGTGGCAAAGGGTTGCCCCCTCGCCCTTCCACCTCAGCCAGGAACACTTATGCTGAACTGTTCTGTGAGCAAAACACAAACTTTCATTCTGACCTTTTGAGGTATTTTTGCCACAACAGCTAGCTTTGCCCCAACTAACACAAAAATTATTACAGAAGCAGGGTGCTCTTATAAAAACTCGAACTCGTCAGGCAGGCAGTAGACATAAGGAGACTATTACTGGAGGCTGAAAAATGGACCTATGGGAAGAAATTTGGTAAAATAGTTGCCTGAGTTGGGGCTCAGAGAATGATACCCCAAAGTATGGTGCTTTGGTGTGCTGAACACTTTTGGATTAAAGGGATGGGAAGGCCGTAGAAGCTGCCTCAGAACCAAGAACTTTCTAATCTCTTTTTTCTCTGGGCTCTCTATGGAAGCTCCTTAATTTGAGAAGAAAACTTCTTCCAAAAGAAATGCTATTGTCTTAAGACTCCCTCCCTAGGAATCTCACAAAATAATCAGGAAAGATTAACCACTGGAGAAGAGAAAAGTACTAAAATCTGTCACAGCCCAGATAGACTTTTCGTTTATTCTTCTGACAGCAGCTCTGAGAGATTACCTGGGAAACTCGCTGTGCATAACAAGACAACCTTGTTTGCAGTGCAGTTCTGCCCCTTACCTACCTATAACTTGTCCCATTCAGTTTCCAGAGAGAATAATTCACAAACTATTATCTACTCTCTGGGTTCATTCAATTCCCTGAAAATCATTTATTATGCCTCAAAATTGCCTACATTCCTTGTTTCCTTCTTCCCTGTGAAGAGAATATTTAAGCCTCGGCCATCTGGCCCTTCTTTGAGTCTCATGTTGTGGGAGTCCCTTGTCCGTGAGCAGGTTAATAAATTGGATGCCTTTTCTCCTGTTAATCTATTGTCAGTCATTTCAGTGAACCTTCAGAAGGCAGAGGGAAACTTTATTATTGACCCCATACCTATAAAAATCTGGAAGGAAAATGAGGTGCCTATAAACCCCATAGCTCTAGAAGAGGTTGGGAGATGGAATGTTAGTAGGTTATATTTACTGGCTGCATTTAGCAAGATATTATTGATAGAAACATGAGACAAGCTCGTACAATAATTAGCGGTTTGCAAGCATAAATAAAAAGGAATAGAGTACAGAATTTTGGAGCCTCAAGGGGTTGGAAAAATTAACTGTGCTGTACTTCAAAGAATAGGAAATAAGATTGAAAAAGCTTTAGAGCAACAAGGGCCCATTAAGACTCAGCCATAAAGCAAAGATTACATTTAGGGTATGACCTTCACATTTAAGTCTGATGGCCTCAAAGTAGCCACCTTAAATTGGGATGAGGAGAGGCATAGGGGCAATGAAGCAAAGAAACAAATCAGGATTGAGAATTATCTCCAGGAAACCTTAGTGTTACTGGCATATGGAACTGACTGGAAACAGATCGGAAGGCTCTTCAGCTTTGAGGGACTGTATTGCTAAAGAAAACATGAGCCTGTGTTAAAAGCTGTATTCTCCCCAAAGAAGAGAATGTTCCTCAACACTCTCTCCTTCAACACTCACTCACTCGCTTTGAATGTGGGCTTACAGGAAAAACTTCCAGGGGCGGAGCCAGTGACTATGGAGGACAATGGAAAAGGGGGTTCCTTGCAGGGACTGGAAACAGGGTATGGCCTGGGAGCATCCCCCACTGCCAGTTCAGGGCCGTGACAATGCCTCCCTGCAGAATTTCATTTTTGTGGTGGGCCAGTGTCTCCCCTTTCCTCTTTTCCAAGCAGAAGTATTCACTGTAATAATTTGCTCCATCATTAAACATTGGGTGTGAGCAGGGGAAGATATCTTATTGGTTCGTGGGTCACAGTACAGTTTCTCACCCTCGGCAATATTGAAACGTTGGAACAGACAATTCTTTGTGTGGGGCTGTCCTGTGTATTGCACAGTGCTTAGCAGCCTCTCTGGCCTCTACTCACTAGGTGCCAGGAGCATCCCCCTCACTCCCAGTTGTGTCAATCAAAAATGTCTCCAGACACTGCCTGATATCTCCTGGGGGACAAAATCACCCCTGGTCGAGAATCCTACATTTATTCAATAACTTCTTTCCAGTAAGGACATAACTGGAGTGGACCAAGATGTGCTCTTTAGCTGAGTAACTGTGATAGCCCTGAGTGCCCTAGACTGACAGCCTGTGGGGATCCTTAAACTCTGATCTGACCCTCCTTTCCCTGCCTCCTTCACAGTCTGATGTTATGGTGGCTATGGGAATGATCTCTTCCTCGCTTCTCTATAACCATGCTTGTCCTATCGGGCACAACTGGATTTCTCTTGCCAGAGATAATAAATACTAATTTCATTAACAAATACATTATGAAAGCTGTAGAAAATGAGGCTCTTTCTCTAAGAGCATTTTAGAAAATACTAACGCCGGCCGGGCAGGGTGGCTCACGCCTGTAATCCTAGCACTCTGGGAGGCCGAGGCAGGTGGATTGTTTGAGCTAAGGATTTCGAGACCAGCCTGAGCAAGAGTGACACCCCCGTCTCTACTAAAAAAATAGAAAGAAATTAGCTGGACAATGAAAAATATATAGAAAAAATTAGCCGGGCATGGTGGCGCATGCCTGCAGTCCCAGCTACTCAGGAGGCTGAGGCAGGAGGATCGCTTGAGCCCAGGAATCTGAGGTTGCTGTGAGCTAGGCTGACGCCACGGCACTCACTCTAGCCAGGGCCACAGAGTGAGACTCTGTCTCAAAAAAAAAAAAAAAAAAGAAAATACTAATGCTCTCTAAAAATGCTGAGAAAATCTTTTAAGTATTCAAACCCAACCAACTTTAAATTCCAAATCTGAACAAATCTTAATAATTTGTTGATTTACTTTGCTTATATACCCTGTACATATGTGGAATTGATAGGGAAGTGTGTGTTTATTTCCAATTAGTCTGCTTGCAGGCTCCTTAGAGCTGTGGTATATCATGTTTTCTATTATCGTGCTTTTTTTTAAAATTTTTTATTTCAGCATATTATGGGGTTACAAATGTTTAGGTTACATATATTGTCTTTGCCCCGCCTCAGTCAGAGCTTTGAACATGTCCATCCCCCAGACGGTGTGCACCCATTAGGTGTGAGTATACCCATCCCCTCTTCCCCCTTCCACCTGCTTGACAGCCAATGAATGTTACTACTATATGTGCACGTAAGTCTTGATCAATTAATACCAATTTGATGGTGCGTACATGTGGCGCTTGTTTTTCCATTCTTGTGATACTTCACTTAGTAGAATGGTCTCCAGCTCCATCCAGGATAATACTTTTTTCTTTCTTAAGATCAATTTCTTACAGTTCTTTGGTATGCATTCTCATATCTGCTGATGTTGTATTAAAATATGGCCTTTGAGCCAGGCACAGAGGTTTATGCCTATAATCCCAGCACTCTGGCAGACCAAGGAAGGAGGGCTGCTTGAGGACGGGAGATCAAGACCAGCGCGGGCAACTCAGTGAGACTCCATCTCCACAAAAAATTAAAAAATTAGCCAGGTACGGTGGCATAGGCCTGTGGTGCCAGTTACTTGGGAGGCTGAGGTGGGAGGATCACTTGAGCCCAGGAGTTCAAGGTTGCAGTGAGCTGTGATTGGGATTGGGCAACTCTATACCAGCCTGTGTGACAGAGAGAGAACTTGTCTCTAAAACAAAACAAAACAAAACAAAAAACAGAGATTGTTCTCTAATTTAAAAAATCACTTTTGTTTTCTGCAAAAAAATAATAATTGTTGATTTAGATCCAAATAAATTTCACAAATTAGTAAACCAAAGAGGAATGCTTTAAAGAAACCAAAGCAAAAAGTGCCCATTCAATCAGAACCTATTCTATGCATTTTCTAATTAAATTGGCACAAAACCAGAATACTATAACATTTTGTTTAGCTGGACACCTGGAAAGCATTTTTAAAATAAACATTATTTCTCCTTTTACACCAAAGTTACACAACTTCCAGGTACATTTTTTTACCTGTTAAATATATTACATTATATAAAACATGCACATTGATCAATTCAAATACAAGAATAAAATATCTTCTATGACAATCATAAAACAAAGACCATGTTGCCCACAATATCTTTGGAGCTCTAAGTTAATGCTACATATGATCAGAACTCAGAAATGAATCAGAGGTATGACTTAACAACGATGCATATTGATTTAGGAGTTCCCAGTTTTAATCCCAGTTCTGCTTCTGATAGTTTGATTTTGAGCAAGTAACAACTTCCCAGAGCTCATTCTGTTCTGCAAAATGAGGGAAATAGTCTAGACCAGCACCGTCCCGTAGAACTTTTTGCAATGACGGAAATATGCTCTGCTTTGTCCAATATGGTAGTCACTAGCCAAATGTGGTGCTTGAACACTTGAAATGTAGCTGGAGTGACTAAGGAACTGAATTTCAAATTTTATTTATTGTAATAAATTTAAATAGCCACATGTGGCTAATGGCTACCATATTGGATAGCAGAGGTATAGACTCACTCTCACTCACTCATTCAGCAAGCATTTGAGTGCCTACAATCTGCCAACTATCAGGCTCTGTGGGGAAGGTGGTCACCACAATGTCTTTGCCCTCAAGGAGTTAGCATGGAGAAAATGAAGTACTTGCTAATACATGTGCTTCAATAAGCATATTCAAAAAATACCTTGCACTCATTGAGAAAGGAACAATAACATCTCTAAGGCCCTCTCCAGCTGTAAAATTATATTCAGTTTTTGAGGGACTATTATTGCTAAAGAAATCATGAGCCTGTGTTAAAAGCTGTATTCTCCCCAAAGAAGTAATGCACTCTGAGGTATATCATCTCTAAGGCCTTCTCCAGCTCTAAAATTATATGAATAAAACTCAACAAATATTTACTGAGCACCTATTTTCTGTCCAGCTCTTTATCGGCTCTATTTCTTGGTACAGGATTACCACTCAGAGATAGTAGCTAACAAGTACTGTCAGCACTCTTCATTTTGTTGACTGATTGGTTGATTCAATGTTTAGTGTTTCTCTATATAAAGCACTTTGCTACGCACACATGAAAAAAATGAATCTGATGATGTCTGAAATGTGATCTCAAAGGTTCATACTGAAACAGACTTTAACTGTAGTTTTCAGGAAATGAATTACCAGGTGCTATGTTCACTTTGGCCATATTTAGAACTGATGTTTCAAATGTTATTTCAACTACCTAGAGCCAAATCAGCAGCATTGCCTAGTATTAATAATAAAGAAAGTGGAAATGAAAGAATTAGGCATGTTTATTCATTAAAAACTACACATAAACTTTGCAATAGAATATATTGGTTACCATAAATATTTTCAGGAAAGATTTCTTAGAACAGATTCTTTTATATTGTTACCTAGATTCCTTTTCAACGTACTTTTTTCTTTTTTGCTGGTGTCTAGTCCAGTATTTTTCTATGCATTAGATCATAAACCTGATGTGATGTTGCCTCTTATTTATTGGACATATACATATTTATTTCTTCAACTATTATCTATTTAGTTGGCCAGTATGCAAATGTTACTGTGCTGTTCAATTAGAGAATACAAAAGCAAGTATTACTTAAGCAACTCTTACTTAAGAGTTGGATCTTCTCAGGGAGTTAATGGCAGGGAAAATAAGAAATAGAAGAATGTTGAAAAAAGACACATTTACGTAACGACCCCCAGAATACTTCAGAGGGGGAAGCAATCACTTCCAGATGAGACATTAAGAGAAGCTTTGTGGAGGATGTGGCATTGAGCTAGACCTTGATCCTTACAAGAAGTATAGGATCTACAAAGGCAGAGAAGGAAGGAAAGACCATTTCCGAGGCAGGAAAGCTCCAAGTCAGGGAGGGGAAGAATCTGAGTTAAAACAAAGGAAAAAACAGCTGTGAAAAAGTAGAGGAAAAACAGACTGAAAACATGGATTGTGTCCAGATCCAGGTTTTAAATGCTGGGCTGGGGAGTTTAGACTTTATTTTATAGATTGTAAGACATTTGAGCAAGGGAATGAAAAAATCAGAGGAGTTCATTAGGAAAATTAATTAGGCAGGAGTATTTAAGATACTTTGGGGGTGGGAAGAGGCCGAAGGCAGGGAGCAGTTAGAAGGCTAGCGATTACAGCAGTGCGGGCAATAGGTCATGAGGCCTCGCATTAGAATACTAGCAGGGGACTAGAGAAAAGGGCACTCACGGAAGTTATTGTAAAGCTAGAATCAACAGGACCTGGCAACCTATTGCACATAGTAATGGAATCAGGGGGAAGAAGAAGTAAAAAATGACTCCCGTATTACGAATCTCTGTGATAGAGAAGATGGTAGTATTTTAAGCAAATTTAGGGAATGTAGGAGGAGAAACAGATTTAGATTGATATAGCAAATATGCTCTGGAAGGAAAAATGTTTACACCACTTTCTGGAAATATATATAAATTCACTTTGATGCTAGTGATGAAAATGTAAAGTGCACTAGGAGACATCTTTAATTTTTGCACTATGATAATAATCTGAGTGTCCAGGTTACTTAAATTCAATGTTGTTTCCTTTATTACTTAAGTATATTTATGCTCTCAGACTGATGAGTTGGAGAAATGTTTCCTGTAACCTTAACCTGACCTTCCTGGTTAGCCAAGTGTCTAAGGTATATAGATTTTCTTATTGCGTTCAAACTCTTTAGCCAAGGAGATTCTTAAAATAGCACAAAAGATCTTTATCATTAACAACAACAAAAAGTTTCCATCCATGGATGGACTTGATTTAAGCTCTTAGCTTACATGCTCTTTGAACATTTACATTGAGGGGCTTTCTAGATTAAATCTGATGTGGTTAACATATTTAAAATAAATAGTCCACAATTACTGACATGAAATGAAATGTAATTTCTCAGTTTGAAGGCATAATCTTTATTTATTCAGTCTTTCTAAGGAATACTCAGGTTTTAGTAGAATTGGTTAAGATAAATTTTTAGGGGGTTAACAATTGTTTTACTAGAGTACTTTCTCATTAGGTGGATAGAGAAGATCTGTTATAACAAATGAGTCCATTTATAATAAAAAATGTCTTAAGCATAGGTACTCCATATGTATGGTTTTTCATTTTAAATCTGGAAAGAATTACAGTGGGAAGATGCAGTACACCTATTTAGTATGATACTTATAATGCCATATTTAACTTTACTAATTTTTAATTCTCCTTTAAATCTTAAGAGCTATCTTAATAAAAAGTTATTTTAGGTTTTTTAGTTTGTTTGACAGTGGGGAGGGCCTAGACTTAAGGTATGTTGAGACACCCAGTATCATTTCCTCTCTTTGGCTTGCTTCAAAATACTAAGAAAAGATGGGAGGTTGTCATGTGGGAACAGGAAGACTGCTACATGCTTGGCAAATCAACGTGGCCAAAGGAGATTGTAGTATAATCTCACTGATAGTTTTAATATGAAGCAAAAGAAACAAACAAAAAACCAGAACAATAATAGTAGATGATAAAGAAAACAAAAGAAAATTTTTTCCCCAATGACATGCAGGAAAAGAAGCCAAGGTAAATGTACAAACAACTGATTTAAAAGCAAGTTTTACCAAAGTTATCCAATGTTTTGCTTCAATTATTGGCTTTATTTTTAGTGCAGATTTGATTTCTTAACATATATCTTAGCTAATCAAGCATCTTCATTTGTGGGACCCTTTTTTTGGGCCAAGTATATTGGCTTTGCACTAATACAATAAACCACAGCAAGAACCATGTTGCTGCCTCCAAGATAGAAGTTGCTAGTAAGAGACGGATATAGCACTTACGTGCTGTAGCAGGGGCAAGGCAGGAGGAAGGGGCCCCAGCTGTCTTTGCTGGTGAGAGTGGCATTAGATATTGAAGAATACGGATGTGTTTTGATTTACCCTGTAGATGTGTTCCTGAAAAGTTGTACATGAACTGATATTTTCAGTTGTCAATCACATCTGAATGGCTACATTATATTTTCAGAATTCCTTTATCTTTGATTGATTTTTAATTGGCCTCTGCCAATTAAAACTTAAGACTTTCATTCTAAGTTTCTCTGCTACTTCTTTTCTCTCATGCAGTTAAGGCCTGCTTTGTAAATCCTAATACATATCTATTGGTTATGATTTTCAAAATTCCTTTAAAATGTGAAAAATGTCCCTTTATCTCCTCAATTTAAACCCTGAAAAATCTGGATTTCTGTAATAACAATATCAGCAAACATTTATCAAGTACCCATTACATACTAAGCCTTGCTCTAGTCTAAGTACTTCATGTATTCATTTATTTAAACCTCACACTACTCAATGAAACAGATGATATTATTCTTCCATTTTACAGATGAAGAAACTGAGGCACAGGGAGATTAAGCAACTCTCCCAAATTCTGCCAGTCAGTAAGTGGCAGAACTCCTGTAGGTCAGGGTTTCCTAAATGAGGTTCATAACCGTAATTGAGTCAATCTTGGAAGGCTTCATGCTCATTTGTTTAGAATCCATTAATTCATTTGTTTATTCAACAAATATGTATTGAGTTTCCACTCATTGGCAGCCACTCTGCTATACACTGAAGAAACAGAGGACAAGGCAAACAAAATTCCTGCACTCATGAAGCTTCCATTCCAGTAGGTAAGGCAGTCTTTAAACAGACAAACAAACAAACTCATTTGTAATATCAAGTAGTGGTAAGTGCAATGAAGAAAAGTAAAATAAGGCAAGGGTTATAGCCAAAGTAGGTGGGGGCGGTGGGAGGAGGCAAGGTGCTATTTTTGATAGGCTGGACAAGAACGGCTTCTCAAGGATGTCTGGATGGAGTGCGGGACACAGCCATGAATAGATGGGGTAGTGCTCCAGGCAGGGGAACAGCCAGCACAAAGGCCCTGAGGCACTTGGTGCTTTCAAGGACCAATAAGAAGACCAAAGAAATAAGGAATAGAAAGAATGGTAGAAAATGAAGTCAGAGCAGCCAAGAAGCAGGAGGCCATGAAAAAAGTCTGACTTTCATTCTGAGTATGATGGGAAGCTGTACAAGGGCTTTGAACAAGGGACAAGAAAGTGGCATTATCTGATTCGCATTTTAAAAAGGCCACTCAGCCTGGATGTTGTGAGAAAAAATCATGATGTGGAGACAACTAGGAGGCTGTCGCTGGCCGAGAGATAAAGGTAACTTGGATTTACCTGCTTAGTTCTGGAAGCCTCAGGGAGGAGATTTTTTTTGAGAGAAACAGAGTTCTTTTGTGTACATGTTGAGCTTGAGATTCCTTTCAGACAGCCAAGCAGAGACTTTGAGAAGGCAATTGAATATAGAAGTCTAGAGTTTTACAGGGATTGTTAGAGTTGGAGATAAAAATCTGGAGTAAAAGCCTGAGGCTGAATGTGATCCCCTGGAGGTGATGGAAAAGAGAGTCTAGGACTCAATGAAGTATTTTTTTTATTTTTTTCGAGATGAGGTCTCGTTCTGTCGCCTATGCTGGAGTGCAGTGGCACAATCGTAGCTCGCTGTAACTTTGAACTCCTGGGCTCAAGCGATCCTCACACCTCATCCGCTCAAGTAGCTAGGACAACATGTGTGCACCACCATGCCCAGCTAATTTTTTTTTTATTTAAAAACCTTTTTTGAGACAGTATCTCACTATGTTGTGCAGGCTGGTCTCAAACTTCTGGCCTCAAGCGATCCTCTTTCCTCAGCCTCCCAAAGTGCTGGTATTACAGGCGTGAGCCACCATACCCAGCCTCAATGTATTCTTTTTTTTTTTTTTTGAGACGGAGTCTCACTCTGTTGCCCGGGCTAGAGTGCCGTGGCATCAGCCTAGTTCACAGCAACCTCAAACTCCTGGGCTCAAGCAATCCTACTGTCTCAGCCTCCCGAGTAGCTGGGACTACAGGCATGCGCCACCATGGCCGGCTAATTTTTTCTATATATTTTTAGTTGGCCGATTAATTTCTTTCTAATTTTAGTAGAGACTGGGTCTTGCTCTTGCTCAAGCTGGTCTCGAACTCCTGAGCTCAAACGATCCGCCCGCCTCAGCCTCCCAGAGTGCTAGGATTACAGGCGTGAGCCACCGCGCCCAGCCTCTCAATGTATTCTTAATATTCTGTGAATATTTTCAAAGCTCCTTCTTCCCATCACATATAATAGCCATTGATGATCGTTGTCTGGATTCATTAATCCATTAGGTTTAAAATGGTGGTAATCTAATTATCATTTTTTCTTCGATTTGCTAGCTGGAATACTTCTATAAAGAGAAATTTCAATGGCTTAACCTAGCAAAAGTTTGGTTTTTGCTCAAGCAATAGTGCAAGGAGGCTGATGTCTTGACTATCTTGGGTGGGTGGTGGGAAGAAGCATTAACTGTAATGAAGTTCAGACTTCTGACCCACACCTGGACTGGGCATTTTTATTACTGAAATGAGACTGCTTTGTAACTAAAAGAGAGAATTTTTATTAACTGAGAGTACCAAAAAAAGGCAAGGGACTTGCCCTAGGTGCTCCGAAAGAACCTGTCTTCAGAGCTGGTTTGATCAGGCTGTCGGGAGGAAAAGAATAAAGATGCGTCCTGTTTTCATTTTAAGAGAGTTTCTGGTTCTGTGAAAAAGTTTACTAAACAATCACATTGGCGTGAGTGTGGAAATCAGACAAGCAGATGGCAGGAATGAATGCAAAGGGTCAGCTGGAGGTGATGGCTGGCCCCTCCACTTCCTAGCTGTGTGACTTTGGGCAAGCCGCTCCCCCCTGCATCGGTTTCTTTATCTTAAAGCGGTAACGTGCTAGACTGCTCTGTAGGGTTGTTGAGAAGAATAGATGAGCTAATACATGTAAAGTATTTAGAGGAGTACCTGGCCCATAGTAAGCAGTATGAGGTGTTTGCTATGGTTTTTATTTTAAAAATTATTATTGTAGCAGCCCAAATTTGAGACAGTGTTGGTCTATCTTTAACCAGAAAGTGTGAAAAAATTAATGGTGTATTTTAGAATGATAGTCAATGATTGAATGATAGTCAATTTGTAGGGGATGACTGCAGGCAGAGAGGGAGGTCGAGCGAGAGGACAAAAATTGCTCCCAGGTTTCTGGCTTGGACATCTGGATGGAATGGAGCTTTCTGAGAGTGAAGAGGACAGGAATTCTATATATAACAGAGATTGCTGGTTACTGAAGCTTTAAAAGGTCTCTGCATTGAAAGATTTGAGCACCACAGGGATGGTTTTTCTGAAATTTAAAGTGCTCTAAAACCAAGCACTTGTTTTGCTTGGTCCCCTTTTGACCCTTTGACCCACTATTTTAGAGAATGAGGAGGATTGTAATATTATGTAACAATATTTTGTTTTTCCTTTCAAGAACCAGGATTGACCTCAATGGGCAATCAATCCTTGTATAATAAACAATGTCAGAAAGCAAATGGCATAATATCAACAGTTCTATAACTAACGTCATCTTTGATAGTTGCCCTCCAAAATTGTTGTATGTCTAATAAACTTAATAAACCACATAATACATTTACCCCGTGGGGGCTGCACTATAGTCTCCGGTCTTTTTTCCAAAAGCATACACACAAATACGCAAATAAAATTTTAGCACTTACGTTTTAAATGCCTTGAATGGCAAGTTGACCTCTGAAACCAGGTCAACAGCCTGATTCCCATCCTAAAGATGCACTGAGGAGATACAGGAACCTTCCTTTGGTATTAACTCCTTGTTTTCTTCCCTCCCCTCCTGGGATGAGATCAGTGTTGAGAACCAGAATTTCTTTTTTGCCTGAGGTCTTGCAAAAGCTGGCTTTATTACTCCCTCGTGGCTTGCTAGGGGTTAGAAGAGCATTTATGTTAGATGCTAGGGCTGACCAATGAATAAGCAGCTGAGGGCCATTTTTAGTATCAGCCCTTAAATTTTGTAGAAACTATAAAAGTGACTCAAGGAACTCTTTGTAGATTTGCATATCCCCTCGTTAGAATTTTTCCTTCCAGTCCTCTTTCTTTTTTTTTTTTTTTTTTGAGACAGAGTCTCACTCTCTTGCCTCGGGCGAGTGCCGTGGCGTCAGCCTAGCTCACAGCAACCTCAAACTCCTGGGCTCGAGCAATCCTACTGTCTCAGCCTCCCGAGTAGCTGGGACTACAGGCATGCGCCACCATGCCTGGCTAATTTTTCTATATATATTTTTACCTGTCCGATTAATTTCTTTCTATTTTTGGTAGAGACGGGGTCTCGCTCTTGCTCAGGCTGGTCTCGAACTCCTGAGCTCAGAACGATCCGCCCGCCTCGGCCTCCCAGAGTGCTAGGATTACAGGCGTGAGCCACCGCACCCGGCCCCCAGTCCTCTTTCTTGACAGCATTCCACAAGGAAAGGCTGGGTCCTCAGGGCTCTGTGAGAGTGGGAGAATGGGTGTGCCCTGAGACCTTGATGTCTGTGACTACACAGTCCACCAGGCTGGGGCCTCATCCTTAATGACTACAGTATTCTTTTTTTTTTTTTTTTTTGAGACAGAGTCTCACTCTCTTGCCTGGGGCGAGTGCCGTGGCGTCAGCCTAGCTCACAGCAACCTCAACCTCCTGGGCTCAATCAATCCTACTGTCTCAGCCTCCCGAGTAGCTGGGACTACAGGCATGCGCCACCATGCCCGGCTAATTTTTTCTGTATATATTTTTAGCTGTCCAATTAATTTCTTTTTTTTTTATTTTTGGTAGAGACGGGGTCTCGCTCTTGCTCAGGCTGGTCTTGAACTCCTGAGCTCAGAACGATCCGCCCGCCTTGGCCTCCCAGAGTGCTAGGATTACAGGCATGAGCTACCGCGCCTGGCCTGACTACAGTATTCTTGATGTCACAAACATTCTTTTAGGCAAAAGCAATAAATCTCCTGCTGTCTTGCTGTTTAATGATAGATGTTTGGTTTGGCATGTTACTCTTGCATTTGGCAAACTCATAAAAAGGCAACCCACGTGGTCCAGAAGGGAGAAAGATCGATCAAAGGCTAAAATATTGCACTAATTCCCTACCAGCTGACAAGTGGATAGGAGAGGAAGCTTTGGCTCTCAAACAGTGACTATTTGAGATAACAGAGGAAAATTTTGAAATCTATACAAGTACATATTAGGGAGGTAAAGTGCTTAAAACCAAATATTTAATGTTATTTCATCTCATTTTATTGTTTACAGACATAGTGATCAACTGGTAACAGCTGCTTTGAAGATTTCCAAGGCCATCATCTTCTTGTCATGATGGTGTGGTACTTTGGAGAATCTATTGGATATTTGTTTATGTGCTGGAGCGAACCTAGAACTGTTTATTTTTGTTCTTTTTTAAAATTTTTTTTATTTTAATTTTAATCAAAGTAATATGTGTACATAGTACAAATAATACTGAAGAATTCATACTGAAAAACAACAGCTCTCTGCCCTACTTCCCAGTCCCACTTTTCAGAGGCAATCCCCTCTCCCTTTTTTTGGTAAAAAGATTAAAAATTTTAATTACTGATTTTTACCCCTTTATTCCTTTAAACTGCCTCCTGAGAAGTTACAACTGCAAATAATCTGGTATGCATCCTTCAAGACTGTTTTTATGCTTATAACAAGCATATATACATACATAGAAGTAGCAACCACTTTTTAATAATTTTTCCTTTTTGGTATTACAGTAATGACCTCCAAACTTTCAATTATATGCTTTTGCTGACATTTCTTGATTTCTCTATTTAAAAGACATTATCCAGTCACTCTCTGTAACAAAAACAAGGATTTCACTACCCTCTGCCAGTTTTTGATAGCTATTGTTACAGTTTTATTCTTGGTTGCTTTTATAGTTCTAAATAATATACTTAAACCTCTTAAGTTTAAGAGGTTTAACCATCAGCCTTATATAATACCTCTTGACTCCTAAGCTGAATTTATACATTCAATGATTATGTATTGAGTACCTACTATGGTGACAGGCACTGTTCTAAGTGCTCAGTGAGTGAAACAGAGATTCCAGGCTCATTGGCACTTACATTCTAGTTGGTGGGGGAGGTGATTAGACACATAAATTACATGGTAGATGTTGATAAGTTCAACATGAAAAAAATGAGTAGAACAGGGAAAGAGAGATCAGGAGTCAGGGAGATGGAAGTAATAATTTTAAATCAAGTGGTCAGTTTTGGCCTCATTGAGAGGTGACGTTTGAGCAAAGACTTAAGGGCATGGAGGCTGTTACACAAGTGAGCATTTATGGGAAAAGAGTTCCAGGCAGAGGGAACAGCAAAGGCCCCAAGGCAGGAATGTGGCTGGCGCATTCAAGGACTGACAAGGAGATTAGCATGGCTAGAATGGAGTGAGCCAAGGCAGAGTGGTGGACGAAGAGGTCAGAGAGGGTAACAGAGGGTGAGATGATGCAGGGCCACATGGATCAATATAAGGAACTGTGGCTTTTTCTCTGGGGACAATGGGAAGCCATCACAAGATTTTGAGCAGAGGAGTGACATGCTCAGACTTGAGTTTGGAAGGATTTGTATAGATAGCTTCCAGGAACTGTAGGAAGGCATTGGTGGAAGCAGGAGACTAGTTGGGAGGCTTTTACAGCAACCAAGACAAAGATGGTAGTAATTCTTACCAGCGGGTGCTTGTGGAGTTGATGAGAAGTGGTCACACTCTGAGATACTTTGATAAGGCTATTAGCCCTTTTCTCCTTTCTTCTGTCTTCCACCCTTCTACCCACCATATTCTGCCAACCATATTTTTGTTTTTACATTTTTAAGGTTAAAGCCAAATTCTTTCTTTATCGTAGCCCATTGTTCATATGCTGTTTGATTCAGAAAGTTAAAAATCAGCTCTCTCCCCCCAATTTATATTATTATGACTATTTGATTATTGTTTATTGCATGGGCAAATAGTCCAAGGTCATGATCTCTGGGCTCCCTGAATAAGCATGTTCTAGTGTCTAAATTAAATAAATTCTGTCTTATAATTTCAGAAATTGCTTAAAATTATGCCACATTTTAGCTGACTTCATATTTGTATCTTGACTTTTTTACACAATTCTTATTGTCTGTCTTTCCTGGAATTTCCAATTGTCTTTCTTTTATCTTGTTGTGAGAAGAAACACCTATTTTCTTCACCATATCATTGATATCATCCATTTCCACATTTTATTTTTTTGTGTAAACTACATTTTATTTTTCTTCTTGAAGACAGTATTATATTATACGTGGGGCCGGCTGACTTCCTAGTCTGATTTAGATTGTTCTGTGAACCCCATGCACAGCTATCACCCTGGAATTGTTTTTCATTAGACTCCCGGATTAGTTCTACTCTTTCTTATATTCCTTATCTTGCTCTTTGTTGGTTTGCACCTCGTTTCTTTGGAACATATCCAAAAATATCTTCATCAGAAAAAACAGATGGGAAATGAAATTTCTGAGTACTTGCAAATCTGAAAATATCTTTAGTACGTCTTCACATTGATTTATAGTTTGGTGGAGCACAGAATTCTATATTTAAACACATTTTCCCCTCAAAACTGTGAAGGTATTGTTTCACTATCTTCTAGCACAGAGTATTAATAATAATAAGCTTGATGCTAGTGTATCATTCTTTCTTGGTATGTGACCTTTTTTCTCTTACTCTCCAGAGGCTTTAAAAAATCGTCTCTTCCCATGTTCACTGCAGCATTATTCACAATAGTCTAGATGTGGAAATTACCTAAATGTCCATCGACAGATAAATGAATCAAGAAATTGTGGTACATACACAAAACGGAATGTTATTCCGCTATGGAAAAAGTAAATCCTATCATTTGTGACAAGAGAGATGAACCTGGAGGACATTACATTAAGTGAAATAAGCTAGTCACAGAAGGACAAATACTGCATGGTTCCACTTACGTATCTGAAATAGTCGAACTCATAGAAGCAGAGAGTAGAATGGTGCTTGCCAGGGACTGGGGGTGGGGGAAATGAGGAGCTGCTGTTCAGTGGGTAAATTTTCAGTTATACAAGATGAATAAGTTCTAGAGATCTGCTGTACAACATTGTGCTTACAGTTAATAGTACTATCAACTTAAAATTTTGTTAAGAAGGTAGATCATATGTGTTTTTACCGCAGTAAAGAAATCAATTAATTAAAAAAAACTCTTAATATTTGGTGTTCTGAAATTTCATGATGTTGTATGGTAATCTTTTTTCATTTATCTGACACTCATTTATCCCCTTTGTTAGGAATAGTTATGTCTTTCTTTAACTCTGGAGGAAATGTATCTACATATAGCACATATAGTATAATTTATATATACAATTTTTAATCTTTCTATATTATATATAATTTTAAAAAGCTATTTCATTCTTCTTTTTTTCTTTTTGGAACTGCCATTTGCTGGATATAGGAACTTCTGGATTTATTCTGTTTAGTCTTTTCTCTGATGTTTTTCTCTCTTTTATCTTTTGCTTCATGTTCTGGGAGAGGTCCTAGACTCTGTCTTTCAACCCTTCTGATATTTAAAATTTCAGCAATCATATGCTTAATTTCCAATAACTCTTTCTTCTTTTGGACTTTTCTTTTGGTTTGTGTGTGTGGAGGTCAGGGTAAGGGTTAGGAGTATCCAGTTCTAGTTTTGTGGAAGCAATGTTTTTCCAACTCTCTCTGAGAACACTAATTAAAAATTTAATTTTTTTTCTATTTCATAGATAATCTCTGTTCTTTTCTCAGGATCAGTACTGTTTACCTTGATCTTTCTCTTTTTTTATTGCTTGTTTTCTTTCTTCTGATCTTTAGTTGTCCATCGTATTTAAGAATGAGACTGTTCTAGGTAGCTTTTAGGAGTTTCTTACAGTTGTATATACAGGTCTATTTTCCCATGGGACACCTGCCAGTAGTGGGAGCTCTGTTGTACAATGGAGGGATAATTGATTATGGAAATGCTAGTTAGCCAAATAAACTTCCAAATTTCAATGACTTAACACAATAGATGTTTGTTTCTCATCTGTATTATAGCCTAATGTGAATGTTCCTGATTGGCAAGGGGGTTCTCGCATGTGGTAATTCAGAGACCCAGGCTCCTTCCATTTGCACTGCTAGCATCTTGGAGATGCTTGGTGCCTTGGTGCCTTCTGCTTCTGGCTGGCAGAAGGGTAAACGAGAAAGCGAAAAGACGCACTGGCCTGTCAGTGACACACATCACTTCTACTCACATCCCATGCAGTTAGATGATACACTTGAATGCAAAAGAGGCTGGAAAATGAAGTCCTTGGCCTGGCAGCCACCTCCCAGAAGAAGCCTCACACTAAGGAATGAAGAACACAAATCTTGCCGGGCGCGGTGGCTCACGCCTGTAATCCTAGCACTCTGGGAGGCCGAGGCGGGCGGATTGTTCTGAGCTCAGGAGTTCGAGACCAGCCTGAGCAAGAGCGAGACCCCATCTCTACCAAAAATAGAAAGAAATTAATTGGACAGCTAAAAATATATATAAAAAAAAATTAGCTGGGCATGGTGGCGCATGCCTGCAGTCCCAGCTACTCGGGAGGCTGAGACAGTAGGATTGCTTGAGCCCAGGAGTTTGAGGTTGCTGTGAGCTGGGCTGACGCCATGGCACTCGCCCCGGGTGAGAGAGTGAAACTCTGTCTCAAAAAAAAAAAAAAAAAAAAAAGAACACAAATCTTGGTGGATGGCCAGCCACTGCTTTCCGAAATAGACTTATCCACTTGTTGCCTTCACTTTAGGATTAGAATGCTGGATCCTTTTCGTTTTGGGGGAAGAGATTTGGGTCTCCAAAATGTAAGAATGGACACAGCTTTACTTGGGGTACTGGCATCCATCCTTAGCTTTCCTAATTCTCATCAAACCAGTTGATTCGATTTTTCAAGAAAAGGAATTTTTTTATTTTAACCAGGAGTTCAATATTGATATTCCATATATCTGTATTTAGGAATGGGACAGGAGGGTAGGGAGTGTAGGCAGGTGTCTGGTGCAGCCTGTGCACTGGGGACACTTTCAGTTAACCCTTCCATTTTAGCCTCTCCTCTGCCCCCTGCCCTCTGAAGCACCTGCCAGCTCAGCCTGAAGCTTCTGTGGGTTTCTGCCATGGACACTAACTTGCTCCTACATGAAATCCCTTCCTGCCCATTCTGGGCTGCTGGTCCTTTCATCTAACCGCAGGCTTCTAGTGTCTTTCCATCTTCCATGTATTTGATTTAAACTCTCATTCATTGGCCACTCTCTTATTGTTCTCTTTACTGTCTCAGTTTATTCCTGTGTTATCATTAGGTCTCAGAAATTAGGGAAGAAAAAGCTTTGCACTGGGTCTACTGTATTAGACTTGAAGCCCTCAGAACTCTTTCTTGAGGAAAATCCCAAGTTTCCTCGCAGGAACCATTCAGGTATTCATCCAGAATTCTGTTAGGACAGGCCAGGGATTTCGTTTTCTTTGATTTTATTAAAAATGTAACTTTTCTGTCTGTTTACTTGTTTTTATTTTTATTTCTTTTATTTCAGGGTATTATGAGGGTACAAACATTATGGTTACACTTTATGTCTTTGCCCCACCCAAGTGAGGGTTAGAGGCATGCCCTTCCCCCTACAATGCTCCCCATGTCCTTAAGTCATGGGTTTACACCCCCATCGCCCTAATCCCTGGAGAGTATTATTGCCATGTGAGCACCCTAGCGTTGATCAGTTAGTACCAATTTGATGGCGAGTACAAGTGGAGCCCATTCTTCCGATCTTGTGGTACCTCACTTTGGATAATGGGCTTAAGCTTAATCCAGGAAAGTATAAGAGGTGCTAGATCACTGTCGTTTCTTATGATTGAATAATATTCCAATGTATACATATACCTAATTTTAATAATCCACTCATGAATTGACAGGCACTTGGGTTGTTTCCACATCATTGCAATAGTGAATTGTGCTGCCATAAACATTCGGGTGTAGATGTCTTTATCATAGAATGTTTTTTGCTCTTTTGGGTGGATGCCTAATAGTGCTATTGCTGGATCGAATGGTATTTCTATTTTTAGCTCTTTGAGGTATCTCCAAAATCTTTTCCACAGAGGTTGCACTAATTTGCAGTCCCACCAGCAGTGTAAGAGTGTTCCTGTCTCTCCACATCCTCGCCAGCATTTGTTGTTTTGGGATTTTTTGATAGAGGCCAATCTCACTGGGGTTAGGTGATATCTCATTGTGGTTTTGGTTTGCATTTCTCTAATGATTAGAGATGTTGAGCATTGTTTTTATAGTTTGATGGCCGTAATTCTGTCTTCTTTTGAAAAGTTTCTGTTCATTTCCTTTGCTCATTTGTTGATGGGGTTGTTTGATTTTTTCTTGTTGATTTTTTTGAGTTCTAGATAGATTATAGTTATCAGCCCTTTATCAGATGTGTAGAGAGAAAATATTTTCTCCCATTCTGTAGGCTGTCTATTCACTCTAATGATAGTTTCCTTGGCTGTGCAAAAGCTTTTTAATTTGATCAGATCCCATTTTGTTTACTTGTTTTTAAAACATGTATAGATCTAGCAGCTCAGAAGATTAGCTTTCTGTGTTCTCGTCAGTGAGAACAGTCTGCACAGTCTACTATCCTACATTTAACAAAAGGCTAGGTGGGAGAGTGATATTTTGGGAGGTGTATTTGAAGGATATTTGTGTCAGTTACTTTTCCAGGTATTTTAACTTTGATGCTTGGAATAAGCTGGAACAATCATTGGCTTTCCATAACTGCCTTGGCTGAGTTGTGTTTTAGCATTAAGGCCTCCACTTTAACAAAACAATTGACAAGAAATAGGCTTATAAAGCCTGTTTTTGCAATTACTTTCATAATTTTTAAAGGACATTAACTGCTCTCTTCATCATTCAGTGAGACATTTTTAAACAACTCAAAGCTACAAAAAGCTTGGCTTCTCCAAAGGAACTGATGTATTCTCTCCTTTCCAATAAGGACAGTTGTGCATCTGACTGTATTTCCCTTTATCATTTGTATTTTAGTGTTCTCTAGTCTCGATTCTCTACCTTAAAATTGTAGTAATGTCTCTGAGATAATGTAAATTTGGATAGAACTCACTTGGCAATTGGCTCTCATTCTTCACCTGGGTGTAATTCTCAAATGAGGACCAGCAAAAGGCATTATCCTCTTCTGGGTAAAGAGTCAGGAAATGACTACTTTGTGATTATTTGAGGCTTTTTCAATTCAGTGTATGGTGCACATTTTGTAGTAATAGGTCTATTTCTTACGTAGCTCATAAAGAAAAACAAATAAATTAAAACACGCATTAACTGGAAGGCTAACTGAAAAGGGTTTTCTTAATCTTGCAATAACATGGCCATGAATTTTATATGATTGCATTTTTTGGACTCTACTTATAGTAAGAATTTTACTGTATCTTCCTTTATTACTGAATCTTTAATTCTATAGTATATACTCTTAATAAAAAGCATCTACTCTTTTTTTTTTCTTTTTTGGAGACAGAGTCTCGTTCTGTTGCCCGGGCTAGAGTGCCGTGGCGTCAGCCTAGCTCACAGCAACCTCAAACTCCTGGGCTCAAGCGATCCTTCTGCCTCAGCCTCCCAGGTAGCTGGGACTACAGGCATGCGCCACCATGCCCGGCTAATTTTTTCTATATGTATATTTTAATTGTCCAGCTAATTTCTTTCTATTTTTAGTAGAGACGGAGTCTCGCTCTTGCTCAGGCTGGTCTCGAACTCCTGAGCTCAAACGATCTGCCTGCTTCGGCCTCCCGGAGTGCTAGGATTACATGCGTGAGCCACCGTGCCCGGCCAAAAGCATATACTCTTTATTGACAATAAGCAGCATACAATTTATGTTGTGCTAAGTATTTTTATTGCAAGATACCTCAAAGCCCTTGTAGAACAAGGCAAGGTATAAATACATAAATATAAAAATAAAGTAAAATAAAATAAAAAGACTCAGTTGAGTATACTTAGGGATGTGTATATTCTGAATATAACATATTCAATATCCATATTATTTCCATAAAGGAATTTACTTCCCTTTGAATATTTCTTTGAAGACATACTAAATAGGATCACTACTGGGTTGAATAGTGTCCCTTCAAAATTCACGTCTACCTAGAACCTCAGAATGTGACCTTGTAAATAGGGTCTTTGCAGATGCAATTAATTAGTTAGGACAGGTCATACTGGATTAGGGTGGGCCCTAAATCCAATGACTGGTATACTTATAAGAAGGCCAGGTAAAGACACAGAGAGACACACGCACAGAATGCCATGCATGATGGAGGCAGAGATTAGAGTGATAGGAGCTGCAAGGATTGCTGGCAAGCACCAGAAATCAGGAAAGAAGCAAGGAACAGATTCTCCCTCAGAGCCTCTGGAAGGAACCAATCCTGCCAACACCTTGATTTTGGTCTTCTGGTCTCCTGAACTGTGAAAGAGTAAATTTCTATTTTTTAAGCCACTTGGTTTCTGGTAATTTGTTAAGGCAGCCCTAGGGATCTAATACAGTACAGTACCCTGACTCAAAAGTTTCAAAAATTGGCTGGGCGCGGTGGCTCACGCCTGTAATCCTAGCACTCTGGGAGGCCGAGGCGGGCGGATAGTCCTGAGCTCAGGAGTTCGAGACCAGCCTGAGCTAGAGTGACACCCCGTCTCTACCAAAAAAATAGAAAGAAATTAATTGGACAGCTGAAAATATATATAGAAAAAATTAGCCGGGCATGGTGGTGCATGCCTGTAGTCCCAGCTACTCGGGAGGCTGAGGCAGTAGGATTGCTTGAGCCCAGGAGTTTGAGGTTGCTGTGAGCTAGGCTGATGCCACGGCACTCGCCCCAGGCCAGAGAG
>RJWJ010024573.1:0-24706 GCA_004363605.1 Indri indri | reverse complement strand
AGGTGTGTTAACTTTGAGAAAATGTACTGAACTATAAACTTACCCCAGTCAAGAAACCAAATATTTCCAGAATAATGGAAATACCCCCTCAGTCTCCGCTCCTGTCCTTATGTCCTGACTTCAGTTAACACAGATTAGTTTTGCCTGTTTCTGTACTTTTGATAAATGGAGTCATGGTAGTATATACTCTTGCATTTTGTTTTTTTCATGTAACATTATATTTATGAGATTCATTCATATTTTTACATATAATTGCAGATCATTACTTCTTATTACATGTAGTATTTCTTTATCTGTATATTCTATACAGATGTGAACAAGTTGAAAGCTTCTAGTTTTTAGCCACTAGGATTAGTTCTGCTATGAAAATTCTCCTACGTATCTTTTTTGAATTTATGGACTTTTTTTTTGTTATACGCCTATGAGTGTAATCACTGGGTCATAGGATTTGTGTGTTTCAGCTTTAGTAGATACTTTCACCTTCTATTTTAAAAGTCTAATTTTAAGTTTGATCAGAGGGTGGTGTAGGCTTAGTCATAGGTGCACGTGGCTACACTTCACTTATAACTTTGTGATTTTCCACCTAAAACTTAGCAAATCTATTTCTCTCTGAGCTTAAGCTATTCTTTGGTTGCAAATTAGGCAGTTTTGAAAGGTGCACTGACTTCTTCATCTCCTTGGGGCTCTATCCAGTGTATTACTCATAGATTGGTGAGAGGTGGAAGTCCTCAGCATTAACAGGGTCATACACAGGGGAAATATCCTAACATACCATCATCTTATATTCTCCCGGGAATGGATGATGTGTCTGGAAAATTACTGTCTTTTTAGGGTCCCGATGATGCTGCAGAGAGGGCCAGGCCTTTTTCAAGGGCTATGCTAAGGAGATAAGGCTCTGCCAGGGCAAGAGGGGGCATTGCCTCCTTCCTGATGTGTGCATGCCCTCTGCTTTGTGGAGAGAGGCAGAGTCTTAGGATTTAGGATTTCAAGGAGGAAGAGCCTTTGGAGGGAAGAGACAGAGAAAGAGATAGACACTCCTACTTCTATCTGAAAGTCATACCTCATCATTCCTCCTGGCTCTGAGAAAAAGTACCTGTCCACTGTGAGAGCCAAAGAGATTGTTTACTCAGCGTCTGCTCATTAGTCACAACTGATAAATTTATCCAAGAGAATCTAGAAAGAGAACGTATGTTGAGTTGGAGGTCACCCTCCAAAGGCATTATCTATCAGACAGAAGTGTCCAGTAAGAGACAAAATGCACAGAGGAAAACTTCACAGCATCTTGTTTGATAGCAGGTTGAGTTTTTATGCTCTTCCCTGCTGTTGCCTTTGTCCCTAGGTGAATACAAAAGCCATTTGGGGAGCTTCCTTCAGAGTTTTTACTTTGGTAGAGAAGATGTGAAAAATATGCAGGAAACAGGGTGTCAATAAGACATACATTATAAAGCAGAGTGGTTCATAAAATTATAAGAAAGTGAGTATTTTTGACCTTACAAATTATATCAACAGAGAGGTAGCAAATTTGCCATTGAAATAGCCCAATGGCATAACTATATCCTGAGGTATATGCTTAAAAATAGGTGTTTAAATAGATATTTAATTATGCTTTTTTTTTTTAAACTTTTTTTTTTTTTTTTGAGACAGAGTCTCACTCTGTTGCCTGGGCTAGAGTGCTGTGGCATCAGACTAGCTCACAGCAACTTCAAACTCCTGGGCTTACGCAATCCTACTGCCTCAGCCTCCCAAGTAGCTGGGACTACAGGCATGCACCACCATGCCCGGCTAATTTTTTGTATGTATATATTTTAGGTGTCCAGCTAATTTCTTTCTTTCTTTCTTTCTTTTTTTAGTAGAGACTGGGTCTTGCTCTTTCTCAGGCTGGTCTTGAACTCCTGAGCTCAAATTGTCCACCTGCCTCGGCCTCCCAGAGTGCTAGGATTACAGGCGTGAGCCACTGCACCCAGCCAAATTATGCTTTTTAATGTATTTTTTTTTATCTTAATGGAAAATGGATTTTCTAGGAGTAGTAGCTGGGATCCCAGAAGGAATCAGTTGTGTACTCAAATGGGGAAATTGAGGAAAGGTAAAGGAATATGCTTACAAAGTTGTGGACAGAAGTAAGAAGAACCAGTGAGAAAGTATGAAGCTTTTGGGGCTAGCAATAGTGAAAGGCAGAATGGGCTAGGGGAGGAAACAACAGCCAGCACCCAGGAGCTGTGGCCATAGGTGGAGGATCTCAGCCCACGTGCAGCAACCTGGCAGGAAGGAGCCAAATCTGGCTTTCCCACCTCCTTCCAATTTTCTCTTGTATCTCCCACTGGATGAATCACCTGGAAGCCAAGAAAGGCTCACTGAATCCTCCCGTGAAGACAAGCCTCCCTTGCCCCTAGGTGAAAAAGGAATAGAGGGGCAAGAGGAGAAGTTCCATCATATGGATAGTTATATTTTTCAAGAAATGAAGTATAGCTCTATGTAGATCATGTTCTTTTTTAAAAAATGCATACCTATTGTACTGTTATTATTTAATGTTCATTAAACACTTATGGCTCATTAAGCATTCATTAATTAAGGTCTAATTCTGCATGCTCCTTTTACGAGCTATGAAAATCAGCAGTTTTTTTTTTTTTTCTCTATTGCTTTTATCTGGCTGAAATAATTTTTTTTTTAAACAAATGTTAGAGGGTTATGTAAAAACTCTGGAAAAAATATCAACAATGCTTTAAGAGGTGAACACAAAATTTACTGAAGCCTCTATATTATGTTAGGACTTTATAGAGAAGACATTATCTTCTAGCTTCATACCTGTATTTGGAATCTAAAATACCTGGTTGTATCCTGTTCAGTCTTCACTATTGATTTAGGAATTCATAGAACTATTTATTCTCCTGCTCAATAGAAAAGATTGCTTACCATAGCAACCCCTGCATTAGTATTCAGCTTCCTGGTTACAGAGCACCTTCCTAAGGAGGAGATACATCAATGTGCAAAGTGATCCTAATTTTTTAAATATAATTTTAAGGGGGAAGGCTGCTATATTAAACTCATAACAAAGAGAGCCACCCAAGCTGGAGACCAGCAATTGTCTAAGGCCCTTTTGCAATTATTTAATCTGCATATATTATCTGATTCTGGGCATCCTGCTACTCTCGCATGTTTATAAGCCAGGATGGGTGGGAAATAATGAAATATTATGCACAACCCACATCCAGCATAGGAAGCTTGCTGCTCTCTGTGGGGAGTTTTAACTTAGGTCAGCTTCATCTTAGAATTATCTTTCTTTCCTTTATTAGAAAAAGGCAAGTTTCTGGTCCTGTCACTCAAATTCTCAATGCAAAAATATTTGGTCTGATTTTCACGTGTATTTCCCTGATGTCGATCAAGTGTCTGAAACATTACTGATTGTTTTCACCTCATACTGTGAAGTGAGGTAGCATTTTAATTAGGCAAGGAAAAAAAGCTTGACTTGTGCTCAAAAATTATAGTCAAAGCTTTTGTGACTGAGCTCAGAGAAGTCATGATTTGCGTATCAATGATCAGACCATCTGAGCCTTTCAGGGGAGTGGAAAATGGCTTCCCACAACCCTTCTACATTCTTTGGCTGGGCTGCAAATTAAATTGACACAAAGCAGATTAACAGGAAAAAAATAATTTTAATTACATACGTACACATGGGAGTCCCACAAAATAAGAGATGCAAAGAAACATCAGATGATTGGAGTTCCATCGGTTAAAGGGGCTAGTTCAGGGGAGCTTTATAACACTGCTCATGGCTAAAGATAATACTGAAAGGTAAGCCTGGAATTGTTAGTGACTCTGATGTTCTGTTTCAGCTCTATTAAAATTTTTACCCCACAGGAAATAATGGCTGAACAGAAGAAAATAAAATAAATGCTGGGACTCAGTTGACCTGGTGGGTGATAGTGGTCAAGAGAAGGGCACAGATGTTACACCCAGGGAAGTGTGTAGAAGAAAGAGGAGCTGAAGAATGGGATTGGATTTTGTGTCCAGGTAGAAGCTCTTCCTTCTGTGTACTTTGTGTCTGGAGCCTGCCCAGACCCCACGAAGCAGGCTAGAGGCTTGAGTGAGAACATCGTTCCTCACTGAAGTAGCAGCAATATGGTAGGTTTCCCAGACATATTTCTCTCCAGGGCACTTTTCCCCCAGGAGATGTTGTAGGCTTTGCTTTCTAATTAAACTTCACTCTTTCTGCCTTGATCGAAAATGAGAATCTGGGTCCTTGGCAGACATATCACCATTAATTTTCATGGAGGCTTAGCCTAGCAGTAAATGGTCTCACCTTCTGAGAGGACCTCAGCATTCATGTACTATCTGTGAGAGGATCTGCAAAGTTCATCCAGATGAACAACGTAGGAGGAGGAATCAGCTCACAAATGGATTTAATCAGGACTTCTCTAGTTATCAGGGTCCTGTGGCATCAAATGATAGCATGAGAGGTTAATGGATGACTGGAAGATCAGCATTGTCAGTATTATTTTCAGCTGTTATCACTATTGTAGCATTCTTAATAGCTTCTTTAGGCCAATGGTGCTCAAATTTCAGTGAATATCAGCATCACTTGGAGAGCTACTGAACCTGATCATTCAGGAGCCCTATCTCCAGAGGTTTGGTCTTGGGTGGGAGCTGAGAATCTGAATTTCTAACAAGTGCTATCTTTGCCTCTTTGCAAAGACAAAGCTTTGGTGCCATCCCTTTCCTCTCTCTTTCCTTCTGTGTAATGGCTGTTGTGTTTCATTGATATGATTTGAGAGACTAGAAAAAGATTGCCCACAGTCTGAGGAGCACTGAGCAGTCATCTGCTGACCAGTAGTCGGGTTAGGCCCAGAAGTTTGTTATAAAAATCCTCCAGGAGAGACCGATGCTCACTAAAGTCTCGGAAGAGCTGTTTTAAACTACTGGTTCTCAGCCTTACTTAAACACTGGACCCACCAGAGGAGTTGCTTAAAGCATGTCAAAGCCTGGATCTCACACAGTCGGTTCTGATGAAATAGGAGCAGGAAGCAGCCTGAGATAGGGATTATCTGAAGCTCCCCAGAAGATTCTAATGTGCAGCCAAGGTTGAAACCCATTTCTTAGACCTTCACTCTCATATTGCAAGACTAGACGTCCTGCAATTTGTGCTTTCCTGTATGTCGCTATGGTAGGAAAAGAGATGGATAAAATTCTAGCATCTGAAAGGAAATAAGTGTTGCCAGCCTTGTGTGAATTCACTCCTGGCTTACTCCTTGTGGGGAGTGAGAGTAATGAAGGGCTCAATTCAAAAGAGCTTGGAGTGAGTCAGCGGAAGAGGTAGAAATTTGAGCAAAAAGAACAAGTTCTATAAATCTGTAAAAGTGAAACCCATTTAGTTACCTCCAATGGGCCAAATGTGCTATTTAAAATGCTCCAATAGAGCATTCAATTTCACAGCTGTCTGTAGCTTTGAGGCCAAATTCTCATTCCCTAAAGTTAGGAAACAGAAGTAGGAACTGTACCAAAAGCCACACATACTACTGAGATATTAATTAAGCCCCAAAGACTTCAAGGACCCCTGTCCAGTCCTAAATGCATTATTCTTTGCCAACTGATGCAAACAGATTTCTCCTGACCTTCCCCACACTTGACCCAGATCTCTCAGTCTGGATATTATTAACATAAAAAGACATCAATATTTTAAATTCCAGATAATAGATCCCTCTAAAATGAACACACATGCTTTTGTTATTTCCCCCAAGATCTCGAATTTTTGTTCTGTTTTTATTGAAGTCTCTTACAGGAATGTGTTAAATAGCAACGACAAAAAAAAAAAAAAATAAGCTAGATTGCTTCCATTTGGGGAATCTGGCATGAATTTTAGGCAGGAAATGTCGATATTTTGCCAAGTCAGAGCACTGGAGGGAGAATAAGAAATACAGGATCTTCATACCGGTTTCATATTTGACCTTGAGAGTGTTGTTTAACTCATTTGAGCCTCATATTCTATATATATAAAATGACAATGACTTCTCATGTTCCCTTTTGACTTTACTAATGTACAGGAATCTCAACAGAGCATGGGCATTTGGAGAATATTGTGTAATTGCAGTCAACTGCAAATCTATTGTGTTAGTTTTCAAACTCTCAACTGAAACATTGAGTGGATCATTGCCTCTTCGCAACGACACAGCTTTGGTGCTGTCCTCATCTTCCTCTCTTTCCTGCTGTGTAATGGCTGTTGTTTTTCACTGATATGATTTAAGAGACTGGAATAAGCAAGCCATATTCTCTAACTCATTCCTGTTAGGATGATAGAAAATAAACTATTTTTCCTATGATCTGCTTCCAAGTCACTCTCACCAGCTGTGAATCTCCCCTTTACAGAAAGTTATCAGTTGAAGCTTTTTCCCTCGGTTGGTTTGTACTTAGTCATCCTTTTGAAATGAGGTTCCATTTACTTTATTGGTTCTAGGAAAATGCAGGCTATTTCAGGGCCTATATTTGCTTCTTTCTGATTGGAACAGCAGGGGAGAAGGGTCATGGAGAGCTTCTCTAACTTGCTGGTGAACTGACAAATATTCCAAAGACCCTCGTTCAGTCTTCCTGAGTAGATTTATCTTTGCCGAAGGATACAAATACATTTCACTTGACTTCGCCAACCATTGTGCCAGTGTCTAAGTGGGGACCATGTTAAACATAAAAGGATGTCAAAATTTAAATCACTGAGGAGAATAGATCCAGCCAAAGCTGGCATTGGTATTATTGATGGACATTGATAGCTATCGAATTCATGTTAAGTGGTTGTATGGAAGGAGTTGCCAATATTGCCTAAAAGTGTGCCAAAGGGAAGAAAGCAAAGCTAGAGGAAGATCTATGCTAGAGTTCAAGAACCCTGGGCTCGAGTTTTGATCATCAATTACCCAGCTATGAAAACTTAGATCGATTTCTCAGTAGCTTCATGGGTGAAATAAGCCTAAACTAGTGATTCTTGAACTTTAAGGTGCATTTGAATCCCCGGGGATTTGTTAAAACTCTATTAATAAATCAGTAGGTCTGTGGGTGAAGACTGAGATCCTGCACTTGTAACATCTTTTTAGCTGATGTCAGAGATGTGAGTCTGGGGACCACACTCTGGGTAGAGAATGGCTGGGTCATTCTCCCCAAGCAGCCTTCTAGTCCTAGAAGTAAGTTAATAAATAAATAAACATTACTCTTAAACCACTCTGATGAGTTCTATGAATTACGATGCTGAAGTCCAGATTCCATAAATCATATGTGAATGTGCAGTGGCACCTGCATGGATTCTTTACAATTTCACCCCCCGCCCCATTGAAGTAATGGTCCTTCTGTTTTTGTTTTTGTTTTTTCAAAAAATTATTATTTGCCTATTGGATACCTCCTAATCTCCATCCAAAACGACCCAGAAGAAACCTATAGTATCGTGAGCTTTCTCATGTTGTACATCAGCCAGAGAATTATGTTTTGTAGTTTTTTCCTAAATTTATGGTACATAAACAATTGGTTATGTTACTAACAATTTTTTTTCAGAATTGTCAAACCAGTTATTTTCTCTTAAACTGCTTGTATCGTAGCATAAATTACTAATTTTCATCCTGACACTGAATCCGTATTCCAGCTAGTGACACAGAATATTAATGTACCTTTGCATGCTCCTAATAAGAAACTCTCCATTGAAATCCTAACCTGAGTTATGTGGACAAATCAAAAAACCTTTGTAGTGTGTCTGATGTGTCTGGGTTGGTTTGCACATCCCAAGACATGCTCATAAAATTAATAAACATGATAGCAAGAATATAAATATGAATATAAATTTGGCTTGCCGCGGTTTTATTTTTAACTGGATAGTTTTATGAGGTTTCAGAGCATTCAGGTTTTCACTCAGAAATGTAGTCACTTGTGACAAGATGCAGCTTACTGGCAGTAATAGCAAGAACAAGCTGCCAGGCTCTCCTTCTGAGGAAGTCATTTTCAGATATCATTCCCCAAAGACTAAAATCAGCAGCAAAGTCAAAGATGTGGCTTCCTGGCAGTGTGTGCTTTGCACACCTTCGCTTTGATGAAATGGGAGGAGGTAACCAGGCCAGCCTCGCTTCTGTTTTGAACCAGGGAACAGAAAAGCACAGGAGAGAGTTTTATTTACAATGAACATCAATGCCTTCCTGTTAGGTGTCGAAAAAGTTTCTCTTTAGAATATAAACTTACTGAAGATATTAAAAGAAAAACCCAAAACTTTACTTCTTACTGGAAAAAAAAGTAAAAAAAGTCCTTAGCATTCTTGTTGTCATAAAATATCATATTATATTAATCCTACTAAAATATGAGCTCACATGAATTTTTATGTCATGCCAAATTAATAGCAAAAGCAATTTAGTTGGCATCTGAGTACATTGAATTGAAACCTGACACTGATTTTGAACCAGTCCCTTAAATTCTCTGAAACTCAGTTTTCTTTTCTTTAAAATGAACTATTAGTTCAGATATTCATCAAGGTCCCTATCAGCACTGCAGTTCCTTGATCAATTTTTAAATATTTTGGTTTTTTTATCTTTACTTACGAATCTCAAATTATTCTCACTGCTGTTCTTCATATATGTTGTTTTTCACATTTAACATTTTTCATAACGTAACTATTCCCTTTACAAAAGACCAGCACATAGTTTTCTATCTGATATTTGGGCCTTAGAATTAAAGTGCTGGTCATCGAGGATGCAGAAGAGGACTCGAGGGGAGTGGACAGATTGGCTAAGGTGATGTGCATTTGCTCCTTCTTGCTTGTGTCTTGGTAGGTTTGTCTAATTAGGAAGCTGTGATCTTGGGAGAAGAGCTGCAAATTGATGATGGATAATTGTGTTTCAGGAGTCACCTGCAGGTGGTTAGCCACTGGCTCAGGGAGGCACTCAGTGAGAAAACCAAGCTCAGTGGTATCTTGGGGCTGGCTCAGCTCCTAAAGCCTTGAGAGATCAATCATGCAATCTCAGCTCAACCCTGTGTTCAGTGACATCATTCTGTGGTTTGAGACTGGCTACAATGAGAATATTTACACCATAGAAATCAGCAAATGGTACAAATCTGGATTTGGAGCCAGTTGTTAAACGTTTACGAGCATTACCGTTGGGTAATACACACACACACACACACATGCACAGTCACTCAGAATTTGTAAATGCCTTTTTTGTCAAGGCAAAGAATGGAACAAGAACTTTCGTCTCCCAAACACCATTTTTTGTGATTTATTGTCCAATCTAGAATGTCCATGCAGTTAGTTTTTAAAGAATGTATAAAACATACCATTATTTCATGTGATTATTAAAGGAATACATATTCATAGTGCATTAAAATGAATTATGAATTGAAATGAAAAAAATAGTCATCCACATTTGCATAATCCAAATTATTATTATTAATATTATTAGTAGTATATTACTTTAGTAAATTTTTTTCTATAAACAATCATGTGAAAATGTAATACAGGTAATTTGCTTAACCATTCCCCTGTGACTTATGTTTCTTCCCAATTTTCCAGTATAAATAACACTGTGGTGAGCAACTTGGTACACCTTAAATAGCAAAGAAAAGCTGTGGAGTGGAAATATAGAATGTTATTTTTGGGGGCCCCGAACCTCTTGAATTGCTGACAAGGTGGGGGGAAGATGGCATGAACAGTCTAATCACGGCCAGGGAAAATCCAGCTATCCTTAGAGCAGTTTGGAAAACCTGGTGATTTATGGAAGTCCTCTAAATGCTGACTGAATGGTATATGTGGGTGTGTCAAGATGTTCTGCCAGGTGGCTTTGAAAAGAGCTTTCCAGGGCTTAAATCAACCCTATCACAGGATCAGAGCAGATACGAGCTATTTTTTTCTCATAGCTCAATTCTGGACATGACTGGGGACACCTGTTAGGAACATTTGTCACCTGATGCATACCGAGGCCAGCAACCGTCAGGAAGAGTTTGGTAACAGCAAAGGTAGAGCCTTGTGTTAGTGGGTGAGGCAAATGCCTTCTGCGAAGCCCCACTTGCCAAATCTACCTCCAGATTGCTGGGCAGGCATGTTCCCGAACCTACCACCCAGGCAGCAGATCAAGCCAACTAATCTGGTATGTTATGTTCCCTGATAGCTCTGCTTTGAATGTATTTGTGTGTATTTCCACCTGCTCTGTTCAACCAAGTGAAGGTTCTGTTGTTGAATGCATTGGTTTTAAATTTATTAAATTCTTTATTTAATTTGATTCATCAGACTTTTAATCAGCAATTGTCCCCTGCAATGTAGAGTGCTGTGGCTACTTAGAAAGTTGAGCAAGACACTGCTCCCATTTTTTGAGACTATCAGTCTAACAGAGGTGACAGGAGGTATTGGGATAGAGGCTATTGTTTGAATTGCCTATAAGATCGGGGAACAGAGAGAAAAGGAATACATCTGAATGAGGAGATGTGAGAACATGCCTTCATGGAGGTAGTGGCATGAGTACTTTTTCAACTGGTGAACACAGAATAAAAAAATTCTAGCAAGACAGAATTTCATGGACAAACAGGAAGCTAATAACAGTTGCTCTTTCCTAAGATCTGCTTTTTACTCACAACAGTTCTGATGTCAAATGTGCTGGTTTTCTACACCAAGCAATTTTCTAATTCTCTGCAGATACCAACTATTATCTACAATGTTACTGCCCTGCAATTTTCTTTAATTCTGACCCTAACTATCTTGAGTTAGTGAAGGTCCAGCAGGTTAAAGGCTCAGTCCTACAAGACGACCCTCCCACCTTGGATGCCAGTTACAAGTAGTGGTCCCCAGTTACCCACACTTCTTCTGTCTGACTTGGCTACAAATTGGGTATGCTCACAACACCCTCTTCAGGTTTAATAATTTGATATAACAGCTTACAGAACTCAGGGCAATACTTTACTTACATTTGCCAGTTTATTATAAAGGATATTATAAAGGTTACAAATGAATAGCCAGACAAAGAAGTACATGTGGCAAGGACTGGGAGGGTCCCCAGTGCAGGAGCTTCTGTCCTCACAGAGTTGGGGTATTCCACTCTCCCAGCACATGGATGTATTCACCAAACCAAAAGCTCATCAAATTTTATTGTTCAAGAGTTTTTATAATACTTAACCTTCAGCTCCCTTGGCCCCTTCCCAGAGTTCAGTGGATGGGGATGAAAGTTTTAATACTCTAATCAAATGGTTTTTCTGGTGGCCAGCCCCCATCCTGAGACTATCTAGGGGCTCTAAATTAAGTCACCTCATTAGCATAAACTTAGGTATGATCAGAAAGAGCTCCTTATAAATAACAATAGACACTCCAGTCATTCAGGAAACTCCAAGGAGCTCTGCGCCAAGAACTGGGAACAACAATGAAACACATTTCTTATTATGTCATACTTATAATTTGATAAAGGGTTTCACATATGTTATTATAGTTAATCAAGGTAGGAGTAGAAAACACCTTCAATTGGCTGGGCGTAGGTTTGAGGGACAGTGGTGGCAGTGTTTCTGGGACTGTCAGTCATTGCTATACCACAAAGGATATATTAATTTGGATTCTCTTTAAGAGTAGATCCCAAGATAAATATTTTAAGCTATTTGGGAAATAATCACAAGAAATGGGGTGAGGGGAGTGGAAAGTGAGGCAGGAAGGGAGGAAACCCAATAAAAGGAGCCCAAGTGAGCAAATTACCCCCAGGATAGGACAAGGGTGAGGTTGGGGTAGCACTTGCCTAGGCTGCAGAATTTAAGGGAGTGCCAAACACTGGGAAAGCAAAATAAACAATATTATAACAAAATATTTTTTAGAGCATCATAATTAACACAAAAAAATCTATGCTAAACAAATTATCAAAATTTCAAATAAAGACAGGATCTGAAAATACTGTGCTGGGCCATATTGGAGCCTGAGGCAAAAGGAAAAATATGTAAAAATACTTTTTTATGTATTTTTTAATAGCAAACATTAAAGTGCTGAGAAAATATTGTAAAATTGAAGAGTAGGTGTATTAAAACTCACACCATTACTTTAAATTTAAGCATTTTATTTATATCAAAAACATTTAGTTAAAATCTTACTTTATTGGTTTTCATGGAAGCAGCCACATGAATAATATTTTTATAAAAACCATTAACTATTTAAAAATACATAAAAGCAAGGATATAGAAGCATATATATTTCCTTGTGCCTCAGGCACCAGTAGGGCTTAGCATGGCACTACTTACCACTGAGGGTTTAATCTGCTGGGATGCTCAGAGAATTGTCCTACTGAGAAGGTGGGAGACTGAGGCACTGATCCACCAACTCTCACGGTCTCGGGCTCCTCCTGTGGGCGCTGACTCTCTGGCACTCCCAGCGTGCTCCTGGGGGAGGCCAACACCTATGGGAAAGGCGCTACTGTCTTCTGCTGTGGAAGACTTTGAAAGCAATAAAGGGAATTTTCCACGTGGAGTAAGTTGGTTTCAGAGTGAGCAGTTGTAGGAGACCATTTGGAAACCCACCTGCTGTTGAAGGGAGGCCTTCAACAGAGAACAAGGGGTAGAAAATCTACTATCCCCATCAGGGCCAACACAGTACTTACTGCCGTGCACTGCTCTCTGTGGGGGACCTGACTCATAACGAAGTCAATCCCTGGGATTTGGGGCGGGGGCAAGCGATAGGGCTCTCCTGGGGAGCCACTGCTGCCCTAATCCTGCCTCCATTCTTCCCCATGTGGTTTCACCTTCACCTTGCTCTCCTGAACCTTCAGTCTGCCTCATATTCCTTATGCTCTGGGAAATCCTTCCTATTTAAGGTGAAAAAGAGACTTTCTCCTAAAACTATGGTCCCTGCCCTAGATTTTTGAAAACAAAACAAAACAAAAAACCCAATTTTTTTTTTTAACTTCTACATTTTTTTCTATATTATCCCTTCCCTGAGGCTGGACAGAGGGAAAGTCCAATGGATAGAAGAAATCAATTTTTTAAAAAAATGTTTAAAAATGACTTAGTATTTCAAATTTACTCTCTCTCCACATATGCATAAATGCATTTATAGGATCCGGAAGATATTTATGATGTAATCATTTCTATAAACAGCAATTTATAAATAATTGATGTGGTTTAGGGCCCTTAAAGTGATTAAGTTCCCCAGCTCCTCATCCCTGGGCAGCCACTGAAGTCACAACATGACAATTTCTGCACCTCCAGTTTCCAGGGTGCCCCTGGGATTTGCTCAGGCCGTAATAACAATAATTGCTTCTATTTGTTGAGCACTGATGTTGTAAATGACCCTATATTAAGGACTGAATGTTTTTTATCCATAATCAATATTCCATACGTGACCCTATAAAGTATTATTTTTCTCATCTTACAAATGAAGAAACTAAATCTCAGAGAGGTTGAATAATTGTTGAAGGTCTCCTAGGTAGAAAGTAGCAGAGCTGACATACAGACCCAAGTTCCATCTGATTCCAGAGAACTTGGTCTTTCCACTCCATTGGATTAGCTTGCATTTTCCCCACAAGGAGAACCAGAGACGAGGACTTGCGTGCAGGCAGTTTATTTGTGAGGTGATCCTAGAGATTAGGAGAGAGGAACATGAGAAAGTGAGGGAAGGAGGATGAGCCAGTATGAGGGGCATTCTGTTGAGGTCACTGCTGAGGGAAACTTGGATTCGAACCTTTCCAGGGCTTTCTAATCAGCTTACAGACATCTCTTAGAATTTTCCACCTGAGAATCAACAGGGAGAAATAATTATCCGACCCCTAATGTTTGAGGGCTGTCCCTGGGGGTACTATAAGTCCTCCATTTCTAGAAAGTTCATTCATGCCTGAGAAGTGGACTATTACTGCTTTTGGAGTATCAGAGAAGCCCCAGAATAGAAGAGAAAAACTCACAGAAAATAAACTGAGATGAGACACAGTGGCTGTGAAAGAGGTCTGAGCCTGGAAGGACCTGCCTGCTGAAGCCATACAGCATCAGAGGTGGGGCTGAGAGGATGTGATTTGGGGCACTGAGGACCTCTGACATAGCCACATTCCCCCAGATTCAGCCCTCCTAGACCACACTGACATGTGAAGCCTTCTGTTGCATTGGCTTAGAAAAGGCAATAAAGCTTGAACACTCCCAGTCATACCAAATCAAGTCTTGGGGGTACATGGTTGATAAGGATTTTCTTCGTAGATGCCAGAAGAATACAGGAGATTCCTGTGTCAGAGAAAAAGACTTTATGACTCAGGGCACACCAAGCAGCATGAACGTCTTCATATTTCCGTCAGTTCTGTTCATCCTCAAGTCCAATAGGGATTATGCAGATGGACCTAGATGGATGCCTGCACATGCAGAAGGTTGCATTTCAGTAGAGAAACCCTGAGCTTAAGGAATCTGAATCTTGTATATTGGGCAGGCAAGTCCTCCCTTTGCTCAGAAGGAGACATTGTCTTTATTTTCCTGGATAACAAGGATGCCTGCCCTTTCTTCCTGGAGGAGATACTGTCTCTGTCTTTGAAGAATGTTAGCAAATCTGCACTGGACTTCAGAGGGAGATATCTTTATCTTCCAAGGCTGCTTGGTATAAAAATATTCTCAAAAAGATGATCTAGAACACAGAGCAGTTCACTCTCAAGATGTGCAGAAATGCAAGAGACCCATAAATAATTTTCTTTCAATACTTCATTTTTCATCAAGTAGTGACAGAGTTGATCTTGGGTTGACTCATACACAGATGTTTTACTGCCTTAGCGAGGCATAAACCCTCAGAGACAGAGACAGAGACAGAGACAGAGAGAGAGAAGAAAACAGTGGCAGAGCTAGAATGGAAAGAAAGTGATTCAGAAAAGGATGTGGAAATATGGAAAGCATGGGTGGGTGGGTAGATGTATGGGTGGATGGAGAAGTTAAGAAAGATAAATGGATGATAGACAGTTAGATAAATAATTATATGAATAGACAGGTTGAATGAGTGACAGAAAGAAAGGGAATGAAAGACAGAAACACAGGGAAAAATAGGGAGACAGGTAGAAAGCCACAAGGGCCAAGACAGAGGCAGAGAAAGAGAGATAGAAAGAGTAAACAGAGAAAGACAGAGACAGAGAGACACATGGAGAGGCAGAGAAAGAATATGGTTGGATGGGTAGATGGAGAGATAGATGAGGAGTGAGAGAAATGGAATGATGGATGGATAAATACATGGATAAAAGATAATTAGAGAGAAGAGATAATATAGTCAGAAGGTTGGGAGTTTGGGCTCTATATTCAGATCTAGTGGATTGAAGTGAGTTCTGCCACTGTATAGCTTTAGGCAAGTTCCTGTCTTCATCTTTCAAATGGGAATTATAATAATAATACCAGCCTCAGAGGGTCATTTTAAGTCTGAAATAAAATAATCCTGGTAAGTGCTTAGGAAGTTGGCAGCACATGATAATGATATTACACAGAAAGACAACTTGTTACATCAGCTGAGACACCCGTTTCTATAAATCACATAGGCTTCAACATTTTCAGCACTCGCATTAAATGTTTGCTTCCCATTGGAGCCATAGCTGAGTCTGGCAGATGTGTCCAACCCTGATACAGCCAACATTGGCATCCAATGCTCAAATAGCAATTTTATGCAAACAGGATCTTCTCATTATGTTATCCTTCTGCAATACATAATTATTGCTTCTGAATGAATCTGAGGTTTTCTTCCTCTCCATGAAATGAGGTCACACTACTTATACAGTAAATTAAAGGCAAATCGAGCAGATGATATGTATAAAATAAGAAACATGCAGTTTCTAGAGCTATTGACACAGTGCTAAATGAGTTGGTTTCCAATCCAAACCAAGTATTTATATAATTTGGTTGAGCATCCCAACATTCAGATAGAAACCCACACTCATTACAGGCTTGTTACTCTTCTACTCTTTATAGAGTTAGAATTTATGATGAGGAATTACTTTGTGAGTCCTATGATTCCAGTTTTATATCCAAGCACATAATGTTTTACAGTTCATTCTTGCTAAAAGAAAAAAAAAAGAAAGATATTCTTGCCTAAGTTATTTTGGTATGTCACATTATGGCAAAGCATTTCTAAATAGAGTGACGTGAAAAGCACAACCTAAAATGTTTGGCTATATCACAATGCATTAAAGACTCTTTTTCCGGACCGCTTCTTTAATTGTTCTCCATGCATCTAAACATTTACATTTCAAAGGATAGTTATTATAATTTCTAGGACACACTAATAACTAATTCAATTAGTTACTCACTTTTAATGAGGGTGGAATGAATAAAAATTATCCTGATTTAGAAAAAAATTATGTATTTTTTTTCAAACACTCCTTTGCCTCTCTCATCTCTTAATCCTGGTCAGCCTTATGGGTAAACAATTACACAGATGGTGTAATTCGAAAAGCAGCATGATAATGCATGTAAAAATGCTTCACGATACTTTCTTGTCCTTTTTCTATTAAATATCTTTCTAGTTATAAACTCCACCATTAGATAGTCTTTTATTTGGCTTAAATGGCTTTCCCTTTATAGATCCTCTTTTAAGATGTAAACACTTTTAAGTAGGAAAGTTTGGGTTATGCTTGAGGTAAGTTCACTTTATTTAGATCATTTTCCTTTCTAAGCATCAGATTCACCAAACATTTTTTAATCTAACTTTAGTATTGATCTGGGTAGAGTGACACTGTAGAGATGGGAGGCCTGTCATTCATTCATTCATTCATTTGCCAATTGTTTATTAAGCTCCTACAGCATGTCCAACACTGTGCTATGCTACTGAGTATATAACATACACTTTATTCTCATGGGACATACAATTTATTGAGTAAAGTGATTGATGCTTAAATAACCACAGAATTAAAACCTGAAGATTACAAGGACCTCAATGAAGGAGAGGTGCAAGGAGCTGTGATGGTCTGAAAAGATTCTGTAGGAACGTGAAGGTCACCAAAATTCAACTTTACTAAGGCCATGGTGCTATCCAGGACAGCAAGCTCATGTTCAAAGGAGGATCAGATGCTCCTGAACGATAAGTAGAAACCTTTGATGGAAGGTGACAGGCAACAGCTTAACTCAGAGAGCAAAGTACTAAGAATAAAGTTTTCCTGGAAAGTAGACTCCAAGTTATGATTTTCTCTGGCCCAGAGGGAGGGTATTGAGTCACATACAGTGTCTTGCTGCTTCTTTAACAGATGTCGTATCTGTTCTTCAGCTTCCTACACTCTTGTTCTGAGCCTCTTCTGACATTTACCATATGCAGTACCTTATAATGTAGAAATATGGTCTATGGTTTGCCCCTTTCTGGACATTCAGTTTCTTGAGCTTTAGATCTAAGCTCAGTACATGCTCAATAAATGCTAGGTGTATAAATGAACAACAGTAATAACCTTCTGAGAGGGATATCACTATTCCTATTTGTCAAGTAAGGAAATAGTTTCAGAGTGCCTTAATGATTTACCTAATGTCACTCATCTAATATGTTGCTATATCCAGACCTTGACCCAAATTCATTTAGTGCAAAAAAAAGTGTTGGATACTTCCTATCTCATAAAACAAGGGCATAGGAACAACACTCCATATCACTTAAATTATTGAAGATGACACTAAATGTAAATGTCTTATTTGTGTATAGATTTGCAGAGAAAAGGTATAGGTTAGCTGATGCTACAATAACAAACAAACCTCAAATGTCAGTGATTTAAAGCACCAATAGTTTGTTTCTCATGCATATTATATGTCTACTGCAGGTCAGCAGGAGCTTCTGCTCATTACTGTTACACATGAAGCAGCCACCATTGCAAACATTGCTTCTCACCATATCAAAGGGAGAAATAGAGCTCTGGAATTTAATTGCCAGATAGCAATTAAATGCTCCAGACTGGAAGTGACACAGTGCCAGTTCAGCTCATAACTTATTGATTAGAACTAGTCATGTAGCCCTTAGAAAATGCAAAGACAGAATATTTGGCACACACTAATGACTCCCACAGATACCATAATTTAGATTTCTTTTATCCCATAATTTATCCACCAATTATTTATTTGGTACTTGTTATGTGAATGTAACGGCATATTAGTCAACTATTAATGCATAACGATCACAGAATCTCAGTGAAAAAAGGCATTTATTTTTCTTTTGTGTATGTATCTGGTGGCTGGGGGTCTCTCTGATCTAGCTTGGGCTCAGCTGAGCAAGACTACAAGCTATAACTTGTACAGGTTGTGTGGTTCAATGACACACAGCCCATATCCTTCTGGGACCAGTGACTACATGAGGCATGTGATTCTCATGGCAATGGCAGCAGCGTGAGAAGGGCAAGTGCAAACACACCATGTCTCTTAAAACCTACGCTTGGAACTTTCACAATGTCACGTCTGCCTACATTCCGTTGATCAAAGCAAGCTTCATGCCCAAGCCCAATGGCAAAAGGGGCAGAAGAGTATAATCCCGCTCTCTAGGGAAAAACTGTAGAGCACATGACAAAATGCAGAGATTCAGAAAAGGCGAGGTTGCAGTCAGTGTGAGCAGTAATCAGACTGAAATTCTTAACTTTGTGTAGCTTATAATCTATAGAAAAAAGATTGATAAGTAAAATACATGAAATTTTAGATGGATATAACTACTAAAGAGAAGAAAGTAAAGAAAGGAAGGGGGTTAGGAAGAATATTAATGGGGAAAGTGGTTGACATTTTAGAAGAATGGCCAGGAAAAAAAAAATGAAAATTTAGAATATTTTTTAAAGGAGGTCACAGAGATAGCCATGAAGATATCTGAGGAAAATCAGAAAGAAGCAAGCAACTGCAAAGGCTGATGGTAAGGTCCACCTGGCACACTTGAGGAGCAGAAAGAGGGTCTATGATGCTGAGACAATCAATATGGAGGAGCAGAGATGAGCTCAGATTGTTTGGGGTTCATGAAACATTTTGTCTTTTAACTCTGAATGAAGTGAATATCTATGGGAGTATTTCCAGAAAAAGAATGATATGATTTGCTTATTCCTTTTACTGGACTAATTTGCTAGCCTCTTGGGGATGGACTGGTGGCAGGGAAGAAAAGAGACGAACTAAGAGACCATCACAATATTATAGGGGACAGATAATGGTAGTTTAGGCAAGTGTTGTAACAGTGGGTGTGGTGATAAATCACTGAATTAGTTAGACTCTGGAAATAATTTGGAGTTGAGCCAATCAGGTTTGTTGACAGATCAAATTTTCAGTATGGCGTCAGGGATGATGGCAAGGCTTTTGGCCTGAGCACCTGGGAAAAAATTTTTAAAAAGAGTTGCAATTTCCTGAGATGGGGCAAACTCTGTGAGGAGCATGTGAGAAAGGAAGTTCCAGAATTCTGTGTGGGACCTACTATGTTCAAGGTAGCTGTTAGTCATGCAAGTGGAAGTATCAATTAGGCTGTGAAGTAAGTGAGGTGAGTGGAGGAGAGGTCCAGGCTGGAGGGATACTTTTGGAAGCCTTCGCATTTTCATGTGCTTGCATGTGAAGCTATTCAATGTCAGGAGACTAGATGAGATCACCAAGGGAGTGAGTTTAGATAAAACAGTGACAAAAGCCAAGGCCTGAACCATGGGGCACTTCTAATTTCCACATCTAAGAACCAGCAACGGAGACTTAGAATAAATGGCTGAGTATAAAAGAGAAATGATCAGAGTGTAGTGTGATAGAAATCAAGGGAAGAAACATTTTAAAAGAGGAGGAAGGTTTCACCTGTGTCCAGTGGTACTGACAGGTCAAGTAAGACGAAGTAAGACGAAGATGGATAATTGTCAGGTTGAGCAAGGTAGGGGCCATTGATGATCTTGCGAGAACAGGTTAGTTGGAATGATGGGTTGAAAGCTTTGTCAGAATGGGTTTCATAGAGAATGGAGCAGGAGAAATTTGTGACAGTGAGTATACCTCACTCTTTCAAGGAATTTTATAAAAGAAGACAGTAAAAGATTTTTTGTTTGTTTTCTGGAGGCCGATGGGGAATTAAGGGAGAATCATTTTCTCTATAGTTAGGAAAAACACTGTGACAAGACTCATTAGAGCAAGAAAAGATTATGATACAGAAGAGAGTGAAAAGGTCCTGGATTGATGGTCTTGAGTGGCTGAGTGGTGAGAAGGGTAGGTTCTGTGCAGAAAGAGAAGAATGTGCTTTATCTAGGAGCATGGACCTTTCATCCATATGATCAAAAAGGAAGGCAGGTAGGTGGTAGATGTGCTGGTAGGAGCAGGTAGGAGATGATGGAAATCTCTTTTGGTGTTTCTGTTCTCCAGAGGAAAGCACTTTTCCATTGTCTACAGTTAGTTCTTTAACCCTGATCTGAGGTAACCCCAATCAAGTACCTTCTTATAGCCATACTGGTTCTGTAATGCCAAACACATGCACAATGTATTTGAAACAGTCTACACAAGGAGGTCATCAAAGACATCCATAACAAGAATATTTATAGCAACAACTTGCAGATGCTTTTGTGACTTGGAACAACTGGGATTATGAAAAAGCAAATTCCTGGTCTTCCTGTAGAAGCTCTTTCACACTAGAGTCACTTGGTGCTTAGATTCATACTCCTTTGTTCCTAGAGTCTGTGATTCTAAGAAGGAAGTTTATTTGCTTGCGGAAACTCTATCAGACCTGTATGGGGAGCAATAGGGGTTGCTTCACAAGCCCTTTCCTGAGAGTGGTAGAGGCCAGTCCACTGTTGAGGGCATACTTTGGAAGATCCTTATCAGCTGCTTTGTGCTTGCAGCTGTGTATGGCCTTCATGTGTTCTAGATCTAATCTCTTCCCCTTTATCTCGATACTCAGATCCTTTCATCATCAAGTAGTTAAGATACCAACTCTTTGAAAGAACTGTTCCTTATGCCAATTAATTAAAATTCAAAAATCAAGTGATATTTGTGGGCACTTATCTCCCCTTCTGCATTATCACATCTTTGAGAGCTGGGACTTTCCTATTATTTTTGGCATCCCTTGAAGACCCACCTTATAATAAGTTAATGAATAGGTAATTTTTTCACTTCTCCCCAAGCATAATTAAAATTTGCTTAAGAAAGGTTTGCATGCGCCAAGTGTCAAAGGTTAACATCAAGCCTGTTTAATACAATGGCACATGTTAACTAATTATGAAAAGACATCATTTAATTTGAAAGTCTAGTTTTTTAAAATTTTAAACTATTATGGGAGTACAAATGTTTTTGGTTTCATGGATTGTTTTTGTAATGCCCAGGTCAGGGTTAAAAGTGTGCCTGTCACCCAGGCAGTGTTCATTGTACCCGTTAGGTAGGTTTTCACCCATCCCCTATCCCCCCTGCTTGATTTCCATTGAGTTTTACTTCCCTCTATGCACATATGTGCTCATCAGTTAGTTCCATTTTAATAGGGAGTACATGTGGTGTTCGTTTTTCCATTCTTACAGTACTTCACTTAGGAGAATGGTCTCCAGTTCCATCCAAATTGTTACAAAAGGCATTAAGCCATTCTTCTTTATGGCTGACTAATATCCCGTTGTATACATATACCACATTTTGTTAATTCACTCATGAGCTGATGGGTATTTGGGTTGATTCCGCATCTTAGCAATTGTGAATTGTGCTGCAGTAAACATTTGAGTGCAGGTGTCTTTCTGATAAAATGGTGTCTTTTCCTTTGGGTAAATACCCAGTAGTGGCAATGCTGGATCAAATGGTAGATTGACTTTTAGTCTTTGAGGAATCTCCATACTGTTTTCCAGAGAGGTTGTACTAATTTGCAGTCCTACCAACTGTGTATAAGCATTCCTTTACCTCTGCATCCATGCCAGCATCTATTGTTTTTGGACTTTTTAAAAAAAGCCATTCTGACTGGGGTAAGGTGATATCTCATTGTGGTTTTGATTTGCATTTTCCTGATGATTAATGACATTGAGCATTTTTTCATATGTTTATTGGCCATTTGTCTATCTTTTTTTGAGAAGCTTCTGTTCATGTCTTTTGCCCACTTTTTAATGGGGTTATTTGATAAAAGTCTACTTTTTAATTATTTTTATAGCAGTTTATGTTTAATTTTACTTGCCTTACCCCTAGCTGTAGGTAACATATTTCTATTTTAATTATAGTCAGTGATTACTACTAATGTCTTAAGGCTCATTTTTTGTTTCCCTTCTTTTAGCTCTCTTGGAATTGGAAGTGAGCAGCTGTTGGGTATTATTAAGTTCTCCTGGAAATGGCAGTGATACGTGGTCAAATAATTAATGCCTGTCAAATGGCTGAGGCTCACATGCCTCTCCACAGCCTTGGTGTATAAGGAATATTAAACACAGAGAAAGTCTCTAGGAACACACACATAAGTGTGATAGGCATTGGATATCTTCATTTTCTTCTCCTGCCCATCTGGCAATAGCTAAATTCACCCTGTAGCAGTTAGTTTGTGTGGCTCAACCAAGCATCCCTTTTCTTAGTGGCTTAAAATAGCAATCATTTGGTTAGCTTATGTTTCTGCAGGTTGTTTGGCAATCTGAACTTGGCTCAGCTCGGTGGTTCTTCTGGATTTGGCAGGGATCACCTATTTGTGGTCAGCAGCCAGGTTTGCCTGGGGGATGGCTATTTCAAAATAACCTCCACTGAGATCACTCATTTCTGCCCCAAATGTCTCTTACTATCCAGCAGATTAGCCAGGGAAGAGTTCCAGGAAAGAGCAGAAGCATATAAATTTGTTTAAGACCAAAACTTGGAACTGACATGCTGTCACTTCTGTCACATTCTATTGATCAAAGAAAGTCTCAGAGCCATGAAGATTCAAGGAGAGGGAAATAAAAGTTCATATCTTGATGGGAAGAGCTGGAAAATAATACTGCAAAGGGCTTGGATACAAGGAGGCCACTTTTACAATATAGCCAATCTACCACACCAGCTAAAATCTAATTTATTTTAGAAATCTACATATGCGAAATAAGCCCATCAGTTGAGTCTCCAGGCGTTGATAGCCATAAACTGATGTGAACTTTGTGCTGGAGTCAGAACCTGGGCTCCGTTTTGCTATGCAGGGTGAATGCACTGCTTTTTGGGGAGGGATGATGGGTTATTGCTTCTGAAATAAGAGCTCTTTCTGCTGAAGTGTGTTACCAGTTTGGAGACAATAAAGGCTTAATCAGGGAAAACTAGCATAATCAATGAATATCCCCAAAAAAACTCTGAGTAGAGCCAGATATATCTTCCTCTGTCAGCATTTCATTTTCCCTTTGGACCATACTCCAAGTCTTCACTGCCTTGTCTTCTGTCAACCTGAACATAGTCATGACTATGGTGCTAGTTGATAGCAAAGGTGTTAAGGAAAAATGTTAAGGACATTTCCATTTTTAGATGGGTCTGTTGACATTCCAAAACATTCAAGTATCAAAGACAAACAGTCATGATGGAAGGACAGGCAGAGGTGTCTATGCCTTTGAACAGTGCACTCTACCTAGCTTCTGGATAATTCTGTTCTTTTTTGTTAAGCATAGAACTATTTCTTATTATTTTCAGTCCTAAATTCAAATGAGTACAATGCTATAAAAGGCATTTTCCACATATAATAAGTAAAAGGTAATGGACAACAGCCACTATAGGGTACCCAGTGCTTTGGTGCCAGCAGTAGCATTCTGTTTAGATGCTGTGAACTTGGTTGTGTTTCTTTTTGTTCATCCTTTCTTGATTCATGCCATTTGTGCAAGCTAGATTTTCCAGCCTTCCTGGCAGTTCTTGGAGCACTTTGATAATAAAATCCCTCTTGCTAATAATCCCTTTTGCTAATAAATCTCTCTTCTGTTAGGTTAACCAGAATAATTTTTAGTTAGTTGCAACCAAGAGCCTTATTGATTTAAAAATGTTTTCCTATAATCTACTTAGGTTTTCTTAATTTTTAGTCCAAATATTTGGTTTTCGGAGACCAAGATGGGAATTAAAGCCCTCTTGACATAGGTTCACAATGATCTTTAAATGTGAATGAATGAGAAGCAGTAGTGCTCCAATCAGAGCCCTTATACCAAGCAGATGCACCTGTTCCAAGATGCTATATGTCCTGGCCACTAAGGCCTCACAGCTTACCCCCATCCCTGACCCCCAACTAAAGACTTATCCTCAGCACTCAGAGACACTTATGCCTCCTCTTTCTTCCAACCCCCTAGGAGGCATCTTATAGCTAATGATTAACTAATATGGGGGTAGAAAGGCCAATTCCCATGCCTCAAGGAGGGATGACTCAACAGTGCTTCAGAGACCTTATGGATCAAGGCCAAGGATAGACTCCAGTGGAGATCAAGGCTTTCTTAGCTCCTTCCCCTGCAATCTTCTGCATTACTCATTCTTCTGAGAACTTGTCCTCAGGAAACCATTTGCACTTGAATCTCTGCTCAGGCTCTTCTTCTAGGAGAGCCAGCCCAAGACTGCAGATTTTGATTTGGGAGAGAGCATATTAGTTGTAGAATCTAATTGATGTAGCAATTAACTCCAAATATCAGTGGCTTAAAATGATAAAAAACTATATTTTGCTCAATTTAGTTCAATGTGCTTTTGTAGGCATCAGGCAGTCATTCAAAGACTCAGCCTCCTTCCATCTTGTGGCTCCTCCCTTCTCTACATTCTCAGTGTCCTGTCTACTCAAGGGAAAGACAGTGAGGCTCACACTAAGGCTGATTTTATGGCCAAGTCCTGGAAGTGATGACCTTGCTTCTACTACATTCCATTTAACAGAACTCAGACACATGTGCAAGGGAGACTGTCAAATATTGTCTGGCTATGT
>RJWJ010024572.1:0-24671 GCA_004363605.1 Indri indri | reverse complement strand
AAGAAAAAAAAATCAGGTGAAAAAAAGAGTGCTAGAAGCTGCCTTTTATTGCGCACTTGCTATACGCCAGGTTCTTCCTGATTGATTTACCTAAACTGCTTCACCGAATCCTCATAACCATCCTGTGTGCTGAGTAATTCACCTCGTTTGAAAATGGGGAAGCTGAGGCAAAATGAGGTGAAGTATCTGGCCCTAAGCTGCATAGAAAGTAAATATTTAAAAGCCAGAATTTTGAAACAGGCAGTCTGGCTGCTACATTATAGAGCACGCCCAATAGATACCCTTTATTAAGGCACTGTGCTAGACAATTTCCCTGTATATTCTCACAATGATCTCATGGGATTAACTTTCCAAAAGTCACGCAGCTATTTAATGGTAAGTGACAGGTAGAATATCTAAACCCAGGCAGTCCGGTTCCTGTGCCCTGAACTACATACAGAGCCCACGCTCAGGGCTACACACACAAAAGGGGCCTATTAGCAGCAGCCACAGACTGAGGGGGGAAAAAGCATAAAATAACGTGACTTTTTTCCATCTTCTAATAGCCTTTCCGTTCTTCCTTTGAATGCAGCAAGCACACACCGGCACGTCGAGTTAAAACAGCTTCGCAAGGGTGAACAGGTGGGTTTGCACAACTGGATTTGTTTTGTCTGATGAGTCATCTTTGTCTTGTGTCTGGTAAAAATGAAGTTGTTTTGTCTCACTGTGGCCCTGAGAGGTATTTAAGGCCCTATCCAGAGATATCTTGAGGTTGTCATCTTTGTCTGGCTATAAAAATAAAACTAGACGGCGTGCTGCAAGGACGGGCGCGAAGGGTGGGAGCGTGGAGGTGGGAGGGGTCAAAGGTCAGATGAGTGAGGGGAGGTCTCTCAGCCACACTGTCGCAATGCCTGCCCTTCTCGTCCTCTCTCTGCCACACACGCCACTACACACACAAACAAACACACACACACACACACACACACACACACACACACAGAGTCCACTAGCAACAGCTGCCTCTAAGCACCTCTGTCCAGGCATTTTCCACACCTCAGAGACCTCCCAGCAAGGTAAACCCTAAAAAAATTTGCAAAGTGCCTCACACATGCTCCCTGACTTAGGATGCAGTTACGTTCTGATAAACCCATGAAAAGTTGCAAATATTGTCAATCGAAATGCATTTAATATCCCTAACCTACCAGACACCATAGCTTGCTAGCCTAGCCTACCAGAAACACGCTCAGCGCACTTCCATCAGCCTACGGTTGGGCACGATGATCTAACAGAAAGCCTATTTTACAATAAAGTGTTGAATAGTTCATGTCATTTGTTGAATACCATGCTGAAAGTGAATCAGAATGGTTATATGGTAAGTACGGTTTCTACTGAATGCGCATCGCTTTCGCACCACGCAAAAAATTTTAAGTTGAACCGTCGCGAGTCAGGGATTGTCTTCTTTCTGTCCTAAATTTGTGGTGTCTTCAACCTATCCTCTTGAAAGCCACAAATTCCTCATTAAAGCCGCTGCCCTCACTGCACCTCTCTGTTCCTGCTTGTGCTTAAGCAGCCCGTTTGTTTATTCAACAATTATGTGTGGAGTAGCTACTGTGAGCCAAGTGCTCTTCTGGGCTGTTGAGATCCACTAGGGAACAAAACAGACAAAAATCTTGAGAAGTTTACACTCCAGCAGGGGCAGGCGGAACATAAACACAGTGCATTATAAGTGACCAACCTCTTTAGTGTGTTAGAAGGTCATTAATACTATGTAAGAAAGAAAAAGCAAAGGTGGGCAGGGAAGAAGGATCAGGGGGCTCAAAAGAGCCGTGGGTTGGGGGGAAGGTGGGGTTCACAATATTAAATAGTATAGTCCAGGGGTGGGGGACCTGCAGCCCTAAGGCCATATGTGGCCTTCTAGGTCCTTAAATGCGGCCTTTTGACGGAATCCAAATTTCGCGCAACAGATCCTTTCGTTTTTATTAATACATTTTCGTTTGTCTTTTATATTTTTATTTTATTTTTAAAATGAATGTATTTAAAATACCAAAGAATAAAATAAGCTTCAACAAAATAATCCTCCCTCGTGATTGACCTGCACAACTAGAACATTAGTAAGCCATAAGGGCTAAATTGACGGCTGCCACGCTCATGATTTAGTTCTAACTTCCCCCGCCTGACTGGCATCACTACTGCACGAGGCTGGTTGGCGAGAGTTTATGGGGGTCGAGTAAGTCAGTCTGTCAACAGCTTTTGACAACAGTGCACTGTGTTTCTGTTTGAAGTGGAATTTGTGAATGGTTGCACAGCTGGACAGTATTTTTAAATTCTGTCTGCTTAACGGCCCATCACATCAAAGAAGACCAAGAGAATACTGAAAAAAGAAACTGGATTTTTTAGTAAGGATTGGGAATTGCAATATTATCTTGTTTCTGCTAAAGATAAGATGATTTGCTTGCTTTGTGATACAAAAATATCAACGTTAAAGAAATTCAATGCTCATCAGCATTGTGACACTCATAAGGACCACAAATATTTTAATTAGAGGGAGAGGTGGGTGTATTGTGAAAATTAAAAAATGCAAATCAAAAGCAAAGACAATTCTTTCAAGCAGCTGTAAAACCTGGAAATAATGCCACCGAAGCAACTTATATAGTAGCTTATATGCTAGGGAAAAAGGGAAGTCATTCAGTGATGTAGAAATTGAGAAAGAATGCATTGTCGAAGTTGTAGGATGCTTAGACCCCGATAACATTTCAAAGTACAGACAGCTGCCTCTTTCAAGGAGAACCATAACTAATCGGCAGCACGAATTAGCCTTCAACTTAGCAGGACAACTTCATGCAATACTGCAAAAGCATCTCCAGACTTTGCTAAATGCAAAATCACCCCCAGTTGAGACCAGCTGTCATCGGGTGACCCAATTGTGCCATATATAACTTTCAGCTCATGCTCACCCTCAAAAACTATCTAAAAACAATAAGGAGCTTGACAAGTATGTATCATATATGTGTGTGTGTGTGTACATGTATATTTGAAGACTACAGCTAGAATGCTGATCAAAAAGTCAGCAGAAATAAAAATTAAATTTCAGAATTCTAGTCAGATGCTATTCAATCTTAATTAGAGCGTTTGCAGTGACTATGTGGATATTTCACACAAATCAGAGACTATTTTATATAAATTGATTTTTGTTGATGTGATCAAGAAACGTAACCCATATGAAAAAGTTTTATCAATTGCTGAAAGGAGCCAGAAAACCGAACCTTTTATTTCCTTGATCAAAAGGTGAGTTTCTCCCTTCCTCTCTTCTTTTAAGTGAAATAAAGACATAGTTTGAAAAGACACCTGCCCATTTGGCTCAATAGTTAATTCTTGTCTGGCTATAGTGTAAAAATAGGCATTCCTCTGTCTGTACATGAAAATAGCACTTCCCCAACAAAAGCCAAAAGTTTTAGAGCTGCAAAAAATGTTTACTTAAAAAAAAAGAAGTCTTTTCCTTTAGTGTTTATTTTGGGATTGTGTAGGTGTTCTAGCAGAGGTAAGCAGGTATATAAGGCTCAGAGATTACCCTGTGAGAGGTCCCTTCCTGCAGTCCCTGAGAAAGCCTTGTGCTACGACTTTCTGTGTGTCAGGTTGAGAACATACGCTGGTATAACACGCGTCTTCTTTTCGGAAAGTTGTGGTTATACTGAAATAATGATAATGATCATAACTAACTGTCTAATTTTTATGGGACACTTTATAGTCCTTTACTCATGTATTGGTTCATTCATTCAGCCAATAGTCCCCGAGATCTACCAAGCAATGTTCTAGATTCTTGAAATATATTGGTGAACAAACAAAAAATGAACAGAACATCTATGCCTTTGTGGAGAGTTTAAAAAATAAGATAGTATATACATAGAGAGATCTAAAGAGGTAGCTATATGGATATATACTGTTAGAAGGTTATAAATGAAACAGAAAAAAATTTAGCAGGGTAGGATTGGCGAATTTTCTGGAAAGGGCCAACTAGTTAATATTTTAGACTTTGTGGGCCGTGTTGTATCTCAACTCTACCACTGTTGGGCAAGGGCAGCCACACTCAAGATGTAAAAAAAAGTGAGTGGCTTTATTCCAATAAATCTTTATTTACAAAAATGGGTGTTTAGAGGCCATAATTTACAAGCCCCTAAAATAGGTAAAAGAAATCAGTTCAAGGGGATCCCCAATTTTAAATACAGTGCTCAAAGTGGGCATCATTGAGAAGATAATATTCAATCAAAAACCAGGAGGTAGGCGGGTCCGAAGGTAGTGAGTTATCTCACTTGATTGTTCACAATTACAGATTGAACTCCTTGTTCTACTACTTTCCCCCCTCCTCACTACTGCACTTGACACGTCTTAAAAAAAAAATAAAAAAATAGAAAAACAGGAGGTGAACAAGTCAGACTTGTAGTTATAGAGAGGAAGAGCATTGCAGTTAGAGGGAGCAGCAAGTGCAAATGTCCTGTGGCAGCCATGTGTCAGGAAGGAGCTCTGTCGGACTGAGGCAGAATGAGTGAGTAACTCTATTTGTAACCACTCGCAATTAGGATCACCAATTTGTTTTCTTCTTTCTTCCTGTCCACTACCTCCGTCTTCTGTTAAGTGAAATTTGTGTTACCACAGTGAGTAAGGGCTCAGACATGGGCTTTTTCCTGACCTAGGAAAGGTAAGAGGCATTGATATATTTTGTTTTGTCCCCTTAAGGCCTCGGTTCAACTCAGTACCGAGAACAGAGATGACAGATGAAGGCAAGAACACCTGACCACAGAGGTCTCCCCTAGCAACCTTTTGGGACGCATTCTAATCCTCAGCAAAGCTGGCGGAATGAAGGTGTATAATCAAAAAAAGCAACTATAAAATACTGCCTTATTATTATCCGCTTGGCTTGTTTATTCTTGGAGTGTTTTTAAGTGGAAACTGAGTGTAACATTTTACAGGGCCAGAAAACAGGGCTATTATTTCTAAATTATCAGTAAACCCATCTCCTAAGAAGTACTTTATAACTCTGGGTCCTTATGTGCTGGGGAGAAAGAATAATTTGAGCTTCCAGATGCCACCAGAGCAAAGCCAGTCCACGTTTTCAGGTCCCCAGGCTCACCCAGAGTGGGACAGTACACCTGGTGTCCACGAGTAAGAATGCATAGCCGTGAGGGGGCCTTGGTGTGGCCGGGGTGGCACATGGCATCTGATTCCATGTAATTCCAGATGGAGTCTGCTTGTCTGTCTGTGTAGGTACCAATATGAAAAGAAACATGTTTTCATAACACATTTGCTACTTTATATAATAAAGTAAATTCCCTGTCAAAGTCTGCCATTCACAATTTTGTTTTTGTTTGTTCGTTTGTTTGTTTGTTTTTGAGACAGAGTCTCACTCTGTTGTCCGGACTAGAGTGCCATGGCATCAGCCTAGCTCACAGCAACCTCAAACTCCTGGGCTCAAGCCATCCTCCTGCCTCAGCCTCCCTAGTAGCTGGAACTACAGGCATGCGCCACCATGCCCGGCTAATTTTTTCTATATATTTTTAGTTGTCCGGCTAATTTCTTTTTATTTTCAGTAGAGACAGGATCTTGCTCTTGCTCAGGCTGATCTCGAACTCCTGACCTCGAGCGATCCTCCCTCCTCGGCCTCCCAGAGTGCTAGGATTACAAGCGTGAACCACCGCGCCTGGCCCCATTCACAACTTTGAATAACTTTTCATTTATACCTCATCTTGTTCCACCAAAATATGTCTTATGAAAGCCTGACACAGACAAGGGGTACAGGGTAAAACAAAAGCCTGGGTAAGATTAGTGAGCAGAAACGCATAGACAGGGCACCAAACCTCATTCCCCCCTCCAAACTCAGCCGCATCCTTTCCCCACCCACATAGAGTGCACTTTGGGCCCCTGGGAGTCTTCCAGTCGCCAGCGTGCGCGGTGCTCAGTGGTCCCCCCTCCGATCAGGGATGTCAGCGCCCACCCCCTTCCCTTAGGTGACTCCGACACATCCCTGGGCTCCAAGGGGACTTCCTCAAATGAAGTCCCATCCGATTATGCTCTCACAGCAAGGTTTCCTTCAGAGCACGTTTCAGTTTGTAGTTTAAACATTCATCTGAGTGATAAGCAATCATCTGTCTCTTCCACTGAACTGGAAGCTTCCCGAAGACAGAGCTCCTTCCCTTTTGCTCCCGCCCATGCACGTGGTCACTCTGTACACACTGGTTGAATAAACGAAGCCTCCTGGCAATCAAAGGGAAGACAAAATCATCCTACGTTAAAATATTTACAAGGTCAGTAAATAAAAACAAAGTTTCCCAGGAAAAGCACGGCTTTCCCTGTATTCTGACTCCTGAGCAAAATGTCTTCCATGGATGCTCTAGGAGAGAGCATGGTGTGACTTTGCAGACAGCACCTTCGTGTTGATGTAGCAATGCATCTGAACCAGCTGTTTCTTTAAGCACCCCTCAACACAGGGATTGAGAGACGCCGAACACACGCTCGATCACAGCTCAGTGGGAATAATTCTGAAGGAGCCAAAAAAAGGTGACCCGAGAACACAGTTTTCTCAGGGTTCCGGTTTCATGCCAAAGTCAGATAATGTTAGAGAAACCGCAGGAGAGGGGATGCGTGTCCTCTAGGCTCTGCTTCCATGAATACATCCTCCAGTCGGGATTACGGTATGATTGGACAGCTGAAAGGGGAAGGTCGTGGTCTCTGTGAGCACAGAAGGGACAGACCCATGTTTGTTCTTTGCCAGTGGCCAGAAAGAGTATGGCTATTCAGTGGACTGTAGTTCAGGATGTAGCTTTCTTCATTCAGCGGGAGAAGGAATGACTCATCAGTCCCATTCATTTGTTAAAGCGACTGTGGTTCACACCCCCCTCTTGTGGCCCCTTCCAAGTGCACTGGCCAGTACACGGGAGCCTTGTAAGCCACCAGGGAAATCGAGTTCCTTCATTCAAGTCAGGAAACCCGGGAATAGCTTTAGTCCTTCTAGAATGTCAGACCGATTTTTTAAAAATTGGCAGACGTTGAACATCATGTTAAAATAGGGGTCCATAGACTGTATCATCTTCATTGATCAATATTCCTAAATGTTTGAAAAGCTCGACGTTTGAGCAAAAGCTGGTACAGGGACGAATGCAAATGCATAAGAAGCCCAGTCGTTTCTTGCACATCACCCTTCTTTAATTTATATTTGCCTTCTGTCACTTGGGTCCCCTTCAGGCAACACACACGTGAGTCCAGAGGCAGGGAAAATGGTCAGACGTGGAGTGATTGGGGCTTTTATCAGGGGTGTCATCGTAGGAATGAAGAAGGTACGTGCACGAGATACTTGTCCTGCATTTTGGCTGGAGCTCCACCAACGTTAGATCTAGCCACATGGGAAGTGCTAACAAGAATAAGATGGAAAAAAAATTGTAATTATAAAATGTTGACTGCATTTCCTCAGAAAAGCGACTGTAATGTTTTTTAAAAAGTTATTCTGCCTTGTTGCTTTCTCCAAGTTTGTAGAGCAATAAATGCTGTTCTAGATATTATAGATGCCACAGGAAAACATGTGTGACTCAGTTTCTCCAACCATAGATGATAATTGCCAATTGATTGCACCACAGTGAAATGTGTATTTTTTAAGCATGAGACGTGTTTCAACCAGTTGGGGAGGCTCATTCATCGAAAGGCAAAATGGGTTAGGGGGTGGCTGGAATTCTATTCTTTTTATATTTAAACCTAGGTATAGATAGAGAACATAAATGGATATTTGGTTTATACATGGTATCAAAATTTCATGAGGGGAGGGGACATTTAGGAAAAAAATGTTCAAAAAGCCCCTTTGGCAAGTGATAATGAAATTTTAGAGAAATACTGGGCTAGTGAGAACGGGCATTGTGTAGATCGTTCATTTCTGTCTCCTCCTGAGCTGCCAGCCAGTTGATGCCAATGGGTGCTCTAAACAGCCCTAACCTGGCTTTCCTAACATTCGCCAGGGACCAAGACTCAGCTGCAGCGCCGACGTGTACAACCAGACCCACAAAAGCTCTCCAGCAAACCCATTGCTCTTTCACAAGTGAAATACCAAGAAAAATACGAACACCCTTGCTTAAAACCAAGAAGCAAACAGAAACGCCGGAACAGATTTCCAGAATAGGATTGCCTCATTCCACAAGCAGTACTTCTTAGTCTAAAACATCTTGCTCTGGGAACTTCACGCTGCAGCCAAGAAAACATCAGACACATTTGGAGAAGGGCGGCGTTTGGCTCGTAGCAGCAAAGTGACCTCACCCGTGAGAAGGCCCCAGTACAAACTTCTGTCTTGGTGAACAAGACACATCCTACAAGAAAAATGCACAGAAATATAAAGAAGTCCAGCTGCACCTCACTTGGACAAGAGATCCAAACACCAGACGATTGGATAAATCGGGCTCCGTGTCTGCCCCAAGGTGAGGTCGGAACAAAAGAGGAGCTAGGAAGCTCACGCTGGTAGTGCACGGCCAACGCGATTTCCCCCAAACTCAATGAGGGTTCTGTCTGAGAAAAGGCAACCATATAGGACTCCAGGGACTGAGGGGAGCAGCTGCTGTGTTTGTAAAGCTTGACGGAACAGATATATTTTCCCCATCTGCTTGAAAATCATCATTCCTTACAGTGTATTAGCGTTCGATATCCTATTACAGAAGGCTCCCTGACGCAATCTCCAACAATGTTCAACCTCCTTATTGGTGGCTTTCATCACCATCATCATTATTTATTAAGCCCTAAGCTAGTCATGCACTGGGCAAAGCACTATGCAAACATCATTTCTTTTCTTAACAATTACCCTATGAGGTAGGTATTACTACCATCCTCACTGGACAGACGAGGAACTAACACAGAGAGGTTAAGTAACTTGCCCAAGGTCACACAGCTAGGAAGCATCAGAGTTGGAACTCAAATTCAGGTCTGTCTGACCCATCAATTTTCTACTCTACTCTCTCCAGGGAGAAGGATGTTGAATGCACACTCCAGCCTCCCAGGCCTTGATTGGTGTGATTTGGCTTGAGAGGTAGTAGAATTTATTTCTGGTAAAATTCAATGGCATCGGTGATTAGCAAGATCCCATCAGATCCTTCGTGATGTCCTTTTATAGTCTGGCACCTGATAGGAAGGTAAGCACCATTCATTAGAGGGGGGAAAAAAAAAAACAGCAGGTACTGAACTCCAACTCCAAATGTCCTTCAATTTAGAATTTATAAATTCTGAATCAAATCACTGGATATTTGTAACTCTTTGGGCTGGGACTCAGACACATGCGTCCAGCACCTTGGCAATGAATTTGACAGTCCGTGTTCATAGCCAAGCACCATCAGTCTATGTTCCTCTGGAATCTTTCAACAGTGATTAAAATCTCTCAAAGGAAAACAAAACAAGATTTCTTGCTATGGTGATGAAGGAGTTCTGGAATACAAAAACAGAGACAGAGCTCTTAACTACTAAGTGAAAATCTACTCACACATAGGTGCAAAATATTTTAGTGAACTGAGCAACATAAAAGCAGCTGTGGACTTTGCTTCAACTGAGAATGATCTTACGTAATTCCAGAAGAAAAGTACATATTAAAATTCATATTTCCTTCCTCGGGCCACTGCAATCCCACTTCTTTGACTTTCAACTTTCATTCTTTGAAACTCAGCCCTCCACCTCCAAGTTACACACTTAAACATTATTTTCTGGATGTCCTCGGAGATTTCTCATGTGTCCCCAGATTCTCAATTAGCACAAGGTGTCTCCCATTTTGTGATCTCTTGCCATGGCTCCTTTGAGGATACCTCTGCCTGGGGCAGCTGCATGAGGTTGGCCATGCTCTGAGGTCCATATTTGGGCCACCTCTCCCCAGGCATTATTCTGCCTGCTGAGTTCCACTGTGTTTGCCAGACACCACCACCTCTAATGGGCACCATTATTGCTGCGGGACACCGCCAACCGCACTGCTGAGCCATGCACTGCCAGTCGACACCTTTGCCACCATCACCCCAATTGTCTTCACTAGGCACTGTTGCCCATGGCTGGAGCATGACCCAGATGCCAGAGTGGCTCTGTGTACTCCACGGTCATCCAGACACAAAACCTTCTGTGCTTTTTGTTACTCTGACTCACATAGGTATCAAAATAGGCCTGCTTATGCCCTGGTATTTTTAAGAGATTCAATTAAAATGGCTTGTTCCATTTAAACCCAGAGTTCCCTCTTTCCTGGATGCATTTGAGTCCATTGAGAGCTGATGGGGGCTCAAATCTAAGGGAAATAAACTACTCCGCCACTCCAATGGCGACGTTATTGAGCTAATCTTGTCTGCCTTGCTTCCTGTTCACTTAGCATGAGTCTCTCCCAAGAAATCCTCGGCTCCTGGAGGACTCACCCCACTCCTCCTTCAGACAAGTCCAATCGATGCAGTAGTACATAAAACTAGTTCAAACTGAACCCAGAGAACAGAGATCAGAATGTAATAGCAAACAGAAATTACATTTGGAGTTTTGCCAATGTCAACATTGAAGAATAAAAACCGAACTGTCATTTGTTAGCATCTCACAGAATTTCTTTTACTGAATTTGACTTTAGCCTTATTCCATTCCCCATCCACCTAGGGATGTCGTAGCAGACAGCAAAAGGTAACTTGATATTGTAAGGATGCTATAAGATTACCACTTGCTGCTTTACATAGTGTCTTATACATTTTTCCTGAAATTTGTTTATTTTATGGGTCATTACAAAATCTACCACTAATCATATTTTCCTCATTCCTTTGGTCCGTCTAAAGTTTATAGAGTCAAACCTGCAACCCACCATGTAGTGGTTGAATTGTGTCACCCAAAAAGATATGTTCTAGTCTCAATCCCTGAGACCTATGAATGTGACCTTATCTGAAAATAGTCTTTGCAGGAGTTAAGATGAGGTCATAGTGCATTAGACTGGATGGACACAGCTACAAGCCAAGGAACACCAAAGATCGTTGGGCGCCATCAATAGTTAGGAAGAGGTAAGGAAAGATTCTTCCCTAGAGCCTTTTGGAGGGGGCATGGCCCGGCCTACACCTTGATTTTAGACTTCTAGCCTGCAGAACGTTGAGAAAACAAATTTCTATTGTCCTAAGCCTACCAGTTTGTAGTAATTTGCTTTGGCAGCCCTTGAAAACGAATACAGATTTTGGTACTGAGAGTGGGGTATGGCTACAACAAATTGCTAAAAATATTGAAGTGACTTTGAAATTAGACAACGATAGTGGTTGGAAGCATTTTGAGACACATGATTTTAAAAGCCTAGATTACCCTGAAAAGATTGTTGACAGAAATAAGGACATTAAAGGAGATTCTGGTACAGACTCAGGAAGAAGTAAGAAGAACTCTAGATAAATCTTCTATCATCTTCGAAAACACACATATTATCATGAATGGAAGGTTGGTTGAAATATAAATGTTAAAGGTGCTTCTGGTGAGGAATTAGAAGGAGATGATGACCATGTTATTGGACACCAAAGGGAAGATGAACATAGCATTGGACACTTGTTATAAAATGGCAGGAACTTGACCGAATTACGTTCTACTGTTGGGTGAAAAGCAGAACTTACAAGTGATGAACTTAGATATTGAACTGTGATTTCCAAACAAAGTGTAGAAAGTGTGGCCAACTTTCCCCTTGCTGTTTATAATAAAACGTGAAAGGAAAGAAACAAATGAAGGAAGAAACTATAATATTGAGCAAAAAGGAACTTAATGATTTTAAAGATTCTCAGCCTATCCAGAATGCAAAGGGTGAGAAAGCAGACTGTGGACAAAACTCCAAAGCTCTGACTAACCAACCTCTTGCTACAGAGAGATTAGACATGTGAGTGTGACCCGTGGATCCAATGAACCTTCTCAGCAGAAGCCAGGAACATAGATGGTTTATCCAGAAAAGATCTGTGCAGAACCCTTTTGTCTGATGGCTGGAACCCCATGAAATGCACGGGAAACCAAAAGAGCATTTTAATAATGTTGTATCAGCAGAAATACTGCCACCCTGGGCTGAAAGGGACAGAGGCAGGACAAAATGAAGACCGTCAGACTCCCAAAATTCTACATGGCTGCAAGCGTGTTGTCCCTCAAGAAAAAGTGAGAATGACTCCTACTAAGGGCTGAATTGTGTCTCTTCAAAATCCACATGTTGAGGCCAGGCGCGGTGGCTCATGCCTGTAATCCTAGCACTCTGGGAGGCCGAGGCAGGAGGATCGCTCGAGATCAGGAGTTCGAGACCAGCCTGAGCGAGTCCCACATCTCTACTAAAAAAATAGAAAGAAATTAGCTGGACAACTAAAAACATATAGAAAAAATTAACCAGGCAAGGCGGCACATGCCTGTATACCCAGCTACTTGGGAGGCCGAGGCAGGAGGATCGCTTGAGCCCAGGAGTTTGAGGTTGCCGTGAGCTAGGCTGACACCACAGCACTCTAGCCCAGGCAAGAGAGTGAGACTCTGTCTCCAAAAAAAAAAAAAAAAAAAAAATTCATATGTTGAAATAACTCAGAATGTGACTATATTTGGAGATAGATCTTTTAAAGCAATTAAGTGACGTCCTATGCGTGGGGCCTCATCCAATATGACTGGTGTCCTTATAGGAAGAGGACATTCGGACACGGAGGGAAGACCACATGAAGACACATGGAGAAATTCGTCTGCAAGCAAAGGAAAGAGGCCTGAGCATAACCCGTCCTGATACACATTTCCTACGCCTCCCGACCTTCCACAGGAAAATCTTCCAGACCTCCCTTTTATTTAGTGAATAAAAGCCAAACTGCTTAGCCTGACATCTAAAATTCACCTACTCTTAACCAACCTACCTTTCTTCTTTTATTTTCACTTCTTTTGCTTGAAAGGCTATTATTAGAAAAATCACAATTAATTACGTTAGTCACGTTATACTTAGCAAAATGTTGTGCGCATTTTGCTGCTCTCTTGTTAATTGCTTTCTGTGTGTCAAGCCTCTGCCTAAGACCTACTAGAGGGTATAACTAAGGCCACAGAAGGGCTGGGATGGGAGCGGACGGCTGAACTCCTGCAAGAGCCCACGGTCAGAAAGTGACCCAGTGCACTGACAACCAAGGCAGCTGAGAGATCTGAAAGAGCTCAGTACCAGGACATGGTGGTAGCGCTGCCACAGCTGAGGCCTGAAAATGGATCCTAGAAGCAAAACCTAAATATCAAGGTCTAAAAAACATAATGGGAAAAAAAATATAATGGAGTGCTATGGACTGAATTGTCTGCCCCCCAAATTCATATGATGAAGCCCAACCCCAACATGTGACTATATTTGGAGATGGGGCCTTCCGAGAGGTAATTAAGGTTAAACAAGGTCATAAGGGTGAAGCCCTAATCCAACAGGACTGGCGTCTTTATAAGAGGAGGCAGAGACACTGGAAGCTCACGTGCATGGGGAAAGACCACGCGAGGACACAGAGAAAGGCGGCCGTCTGCAAGCCCAGGAGAGAGGCCTCGGGAGAAACAAAACCTACCGACACCTTGATCTTGGATTTCCAGCCTCCGGAACTGTGAGAACATAAATCTCTGCTGTATAAGCCACCCAGTCTGTGATGTTTTGTTACGGCAGCCCTAGCAAACTAATACATTGGGTAAGCAAGGAAGAGGGTCCTACAGGCCAGGTCCTGGCCAAGATCATTATAGACATTCTGTTTTCACTGCACCCACACTGACCTCCTACCTGGGGCTCTCCACCGCTCCGAGGAGTCATGCCATGTTCTAACAGTGAGCCTATGCCTTGTCTCTTAGACTCCCACTAGGCAGCAACTGTGATATTTCACTCACATCACCCAGAGACTGGTGCTGTGCATGACAAAGAGGCTCATTACATGCTTGAGGACTGATGAATGTGTTCTCTGGTCCTTCTCCTGAATTAGGGGGTCTTGACATTGTAGAACCTCTGAGTGGGTGGGAGGATAGGGTTCACAGATGGGTTGTAGGAGCTTGCCCACAGCTTTCGCTACATTCTCAAATGGAATCCTCACACTGAAAGGTTAAAAAAAAATATTACTCCAACTTAGATGCTGGCATTTGTCAGATCCTCTGACCGACGCTGATGTTATGTGGGTTAGCGCATGGATGGTCACGTGATAAGCTCTTTGTCAAAGTTCTCCCGTCGCATTTGGACGTTGCATAAGTTTTCTAAATCTGATCTATAGCTCCATCTGTTAGGTGGGTATTGTTGTAGGTTTAATGTCTTCAGCTTTCTGAGCTGTGAACTATTTTAGAAATGACAGCTTCAGAAACAATAAAGAGTTTGGATATCTGCCAGTAAACATTCCCAAAATAAAGCCATACTCAAAAGACATTGTGACTTCAAGGGCCTTTTATTTCTTTTTTAATTCCTTTTTCCATCTTGTTATAAGAAATACAGTGGGCCCTTTAAATCACGTTATAAATTAATCAGACATCCTATAAAACTGAGAGTCAAAATTCTCAAGCTTCGCCGCCTACAAACGAACTCTCTAGGTATATATTTACATTGAAGAGATGAATCCAGTTTGCTTTAACCGAATTATCTTTTATGAAAAAAATTTTTAGCTGGTCAAATCTTTTTTCCAGAACCGTGTAGCTAAAACTTTCGCTACGTTCTCCTTGAATTACTGCAATTACCTGAAATCAATCGCATAAAGCCATCTCAAATCGATGGAGAATGCGGATTTGATTAAGAAGTCAATATTTTGGGTTCCCTAGAAAATTCCTTTAGCCAAGTAGAGCCAAATGCTCAGAAATACGTTTCCTACACACCCTGCAAGAATCCCCCCACTCCCACGCCCCTCAGGAGACTTGGAGAGATGGTGGCTTCCACACTTGTAAGACCAGCTGTGCACAGAGGTGGCGGAAGCACAGTCAGACACAGCCCACCCCTTCAGCCTTCCTCTGAGGAGCCCGCTCACATCCTAGACCTTGGCTAAGAAGAAAACATCCCATTGTCTGAGGCAAAACGACCTCACATCCTTCCAGCCTGTCCCTGGAAAGGCGGTTTGGAGCAAGTAATCCCGATTACAGAGACGTGAGTTGGTCCCAGCTGCACCGTGACTTGTTTTCGGTTCTAGGCAAATCGCCCAGTTTCCTCCGCTCCCAAATTTCCCAACTGCAAAATAGAGATAATTCTTGTTACCTTTCTCTTGCGGCGTTCTGAAAATAAATAGGGCAAACGTTTCTAAAGTGCTTTGAGAGATTTGGCGGAGGGCATATTTGCCTTGAACCCTGTGGGGGTTTTGTTTATTTTTGCTGTGTTGTGTTTTTATGGGTGTGTTTTGCTTTTGGCCAGACTGGCATGCATTTAGAAAATCGAAATTAAATTCAATGACAACCACTCATCTAATGTTAATGGAGCACTTACAACATGCTCGGTGTCTGGAGAACATAGAGGGGTACATCCCCACTTTCAAGGAGCTTACAACTTGCTCAGAATCAGGTATTATAGTATATATATTATGCATGCACACGAACATTTATATATAATAGAGGTATTATAGCTCAGAAAGAGGTGTCATAGCGAGTAACCCAAGTGTGGCCCAGATAGCTGCTTTAAAACCCACTCGACAAGTTCCAGTTGGAGACCCTAGAAAAACCACTCAGCTTGCCTAAGCTTTGGTTTTCTCTTGCACAAACCAGGACTGAGAGCCTGCTAGGTGGCAGGGGCTGTTCTGTGCAGTTTACTTCCATTTGCTTACTTAAAACTCAGAACAACCACCTGAGATAGATACTATTATAGGTTCCATGTTCGTATCCCTGCCTTACAGGTAAGGACACTGAAGCTTAGAGCGATTGTGTGACGTGTCCCAGGTCATCCGGTTAGGAAGCAGTGACGCCAGGATGCAAACCCAAGCTGCTTGGCCTCAAATTCTGCAGACTTAACCATGATACGCCATTGCCCTTATAGACTTGTGAGGATCAACTGATATAACACGTACAAAGCTGTTAGCACGGTGTCTGGCACATAATAAATGTGGAAATAGCAGCAAAAGTGATTAGACACATATAAAAATAACCAAAACACCAAGGCAAAAATAAGTGCACCCCTCCAGTCTATTTCGCAGGAAAATTCCTTCTTACAGATCCGTCATTAGAACCACAGGGGTACAGTGGGGAGCTGTGTTTGGTGGAGAACACTCCCTAAAGGGCAACATATCTGAATGGGCATCCAACAGGATCTATAATATAAGGAGTGATGGTTCATACATATGTAAATTTCTGAACTCATTCAAAGAAAGTTACAGTATCCGAAGTACCCTGTTATTAAAATTCAGGCTGTCTTTGTGAGAACAATCTCCAATCGCGCAACGTAAAAATGCATCGGCTGCAGTTACGCTTCTTCCCTTCTTGAACCCCTGGTCCCCTACATCTTGTATTTAGGAAGAAACAACAGCATGGAGTTTCTTTCCAAAGTCTTAAAATAAAAATCCCAAAAAAAGAGGACGCTGCTTATAAAATCTTTCAGAGTTGTTTGAAAAAGAAAAAAAAAAAAATGCACACAGAGCCAAGTGCTCATGTTCTGGCCAAGTTATAAGCCTCTGAGAACAAGAGCTGGAGCGGGGGACTGTTAACCCCATCCACGTCAACGGCATTAGCTCTTTCCCTTTTGGTTTGCACCGCCTGTAAAGCTCCTCGTGCCCTCAGAGAGAGGCCGGCCTGCTCGCGAAATCCAGGAATCTGCAACAAAAACGATGACAGTCTGAAATGCAACACGATGCCAACCTCCAAATTCTCATCTGTCACTTCAGACCCCGACTAGTTGACAGAGCAGCAGAATTTCAACTCCAATAGATCTGAATGTGCTTCTGGGCAAAGAAGCAGAGCTGACCAGGAAAGGGATTTAGAGAGTTTCTCTTGGGTATTTGTCAAACTTTTATTTCCTGCCTGTGTGCAAAGAGGGGATTCGACTTCAATTTTCTACCGAGGCTCTGGATCCAGCCACTTCCCTGAAGGTAAATACATTTTAATAACTTCACTGTATTGTCTAATTGGCATTTCTTAAACTGATCTGCATGAGCTGATAAAGCTGTCTAATACTTTTGCCTAAATAATACAAATAATACAGAATAATCAACTTTTTGTGCTGATTTGCAGACAAGCCACTTCATAGGGAATTTTACCGTTTGTATTCGTGTTTCCTTTTTTCTTCCAAGATTAAATAGCAAGTACTAATAAATGATGATGCTTTTAGTGAAGACCCAGGACAGAAATACAGAGCTGTTGTTAGCCCGAGTAGCACTCAGATCTTGGTGAAGCCTAAATCCTGAAATGTGTTTTGTAGAAATACTTCACTAAAGTATGAAATAAACCATAAAGAAAGTTGTTTTTTTTTTAAAAAAAAAAAAAAAACTTTCATACAAAATAATCTGTATATTTTCCATGTTTATATTATCTAAAGTTCTTTAATGACTGCTATAGTACCAGTCTATACCTAACAGTAATGCAGAAATGGAATATTTATCTTTTCCAAAAAATAGGAAAATCTAATAACATATTCTTGTTTGATTATTTCTGAGTTAGTGTGACTGTTTGTTATCCCTTTCCTGACTCCCTTTTATAGCTTTATAACTAATCGTGTCTTGCCTCCTACTAGCATTGTTAAGATGCACACAAATTTAAGATGTAAAATTTCTCTAATTCTTGTTGATGCTTTCCTTGGTAACTCATATTATGAGGTACTATCATTTCTGACTCTCTCTTCTAAAATAAAACAATAATGCAAGCCGCGCTTATCCATTCCTCCCAGGTATTAAAAGGTTACCCTGCAGGAGAAAACCACACTTTCAACCGCAGATCAATACTGTTGAAACCATACGCCAGGAGATACTGCAGAAAGAGTATCTCTTTTGCACTGCCTTTCATCTGCAGAGGTTAAATATGTCACCTTGGCATTGTATCTGAGCTCCCCTCTGGCCCAGGGCCTAAGCATACTGAATAGAAACGTTCACTCAGTCCAACTCAGCAGAAATATTTTTTTTTTTTAATTCTCCCTTTTCTCATGGATACCGGTTTTTTTCAGTTCACAGTTTACTTAGTTAAACCTTGGTGGTTATGACTATTGTTAACTATGATTTAAAAAAAAAAAAAAAGACAGCCCTCTTTGGAAAGATTTAGGTTTATATTTCTATGCATTCAACAAGATCTAGCAAAGCAGAGCAGTCTATTTCATTCACTTATCATCCAATCAACTAATGCTGCTTTCCACATTCTGGAAAAGAATATGTACGTGTTATTCAGGAATCTTGCCTTTCTCTTCCAGAGAATGTTTGTACAGCCATTGAACAGTTAGTGTACTGGGGTTTCTTTTCCAAGTCCTGTGGGATTTAATTCCCAGTAGCCTTTCATGGTGCAGTTTCACTTAACAACTAAGTAAAAATAATAAATAGTGATGACAGAAACGAAATGAATAGTGACATATTCTGGACAACTCCAAAACATTATTCATTTCATTTCCTCTTGACTTGTATTTTTACTCAGTTGATTTGAACATTGCTATTTTAGTTAAGTTTATTCCAATGTCCAGAACATGTTAAGAACATTTTTCCACCAAGTAGAACATAAACAACTTGCTAAAAGATTTGAGGTGTGTTTTGCCTTCCCATATCACTCCGGAAGGATCTTCAGTGGGGGAGACCCCCATAAATCCAGGAGAATTTCTCTGGAAGGCCTGGCTGCCCAAGACATGCCCAACCAGGCCAGGGTCTGGTTCTTACAGGGTTCACAGAGCATTTTCTGAGCTTGGGATGGTAGCACCACCTGGGGCTAGCCTGGCTTTTGTCTTAGGCATCAAAAAATGGACAGAACTCTGGAAAACAGAATGTGCGGTCTTGACTAATTACTTCAAAGGTAGAGAGACAGTCTAATAAAGTGAAGAAGACCATGGGCTCTGGTTTATATCTGACCATATAGACCTGGTTTATATCCAAGTTTTACCACTAAATAGCTCTGTGACTTTGGGCAAAACAACTTAACCTCTTTGGGACTGAGTCTTTTCATTTGTGGAAATGGGATCATAAAATTAGTAGCTACCTTTAAGATTTGTTATAAGAGTTAAGGGAAGAAAACTGTCGTGCTTGGTACATTAAAGCAATCAATTAATCATGGCTAATATCAAAGTACTAGCCTACCTGTATGTCCCTATTGAAACTCTGTAGAAAGGGAATTGACGATAGATCTTCCCTCGTGGTTTCTGCCTTGTACTTATACATTTTGCTGTAAAATAAAATGTCAGTGCCCTGTGTGTGCATCAAAGTCAGCACAGCAGAACGGACAGAACTTGGGTTCAGAGTTTAACACACCTGGGCTGGAATCCGACTCTGCCTCCTACAAGCCGTGTGAGCCTGGGCAGTCACTTCATACTTCCAGGACTCAGTTTACCCGTCTGTGAAGCAAAATGGCAATCATAAAACCTACAAATGGGGTTGCTGTAGAAATCAAATGAGATGTTTATGAAATGCCAAGGATTGTACCTGGCAGAGTGCTAGACACACAGGAAATTTTACTCATTGCTTAGGAGAAATCTCATGTATCAGTGAGGCATCTGTTAACGTACATTACGTGATTTTTCTGATAGTAACGTTGGGGATCAAGAAGGAAATATTCTTCGAATTGTCTTGTTGGAAATCCAAAGAAATGTCAAAGTACATCTGACACTACTGTTTCCCTCTGGGGGCAGGGAAGGCTCACCGTGAGGTATTTATTACTGTGAGTCTTTACTTTTTCATCAAATAGGATCTTCTTAATGGCCAAGTCAAATGGAACCCAAGAGAGCGTTCTGTTTCAGCTTGCCATTACATAGAGGGAGAAGAAGGGCTGCTTTGCAGTCGACTCTGTTTTATTGACCCACTTGGACAGGGAAGAAGGCCCCCCAACATTTTGTCTTTCTTGTACTTTCTAAAGGCAAGAATAGGGCTTTTGACTTGCTCTAGGGGGTATTTTTTCTCCTCTAACTGAAATCCAAACGAAAGAGGTTTTTTGTTGTTGTTTTTTGTCTTTGTTTTTTGTTTTTGCAAACCTCTCCCCATGTTCCTCGCATTGAAATGTCAGCTGCTTTTTCTGGCTGGGTGTAGCAGCAGCCTGTCGTCATAGCAATGAAAGGGTCTAGAGAAACTCCTGCTTCATGGCCCGCTCTGGGAAATAACTCTTAGTCTGCTTAAAAAAAAATCCTTCTTTAGAAATGAAGTCTCCAGTCCTGGCTTGTTTCCTTCCTATTATGCAACCAATTTAGGTACACCAATTGCAGGAGCTAAATGTTTCCTTTAAAGATGGAGTGAATAGGTATTTTTGAAAAATGAAAAAGAGCTCTAAAACAGTGGCCACTTTACTACGGAGCACAGTGGGGAAAACTGGGAAAGCAAAGGAAGAGAAATAGAAATGGCCTCACTTGGTAGCCCATGCCGCACACCCCGCCATAAACCCATCTTCCGAGTCCCCCCTGCCTCCGCCATCCTCACCAAGTGCTCTAGTGTGGCGGTGACCTGGGAGCAGTCTGGGGCGGGCTGCCTGGACTCGAATCCTAGGACTCATACTCTCTGGTTTCTTTAATCTTATCCACTCTGCGCCTCTGTCTTCTCATCTGTGACAGCCACAACATTGTCATGGGCATTGAAGGAGGCATTTATTACAGTGTCTAATAAACAACCCGTGGTAAAAGTTGGCTGCTAAACTTGAGGGCCTCAGTTTCCCCCACTTGTGACATGGGGATTAACAGCTAATTCATAAGATCGCTGTTTGATTAGCTAAGATGATGAATGTAAATGCTCCATAAGTAGTTGCTATTATTATAACTCTTTTCATGGTTAGACATAAAACTGATAGGAGTGGGCTTTTTGAACTTGGAATCTCCCAGTGAGTAAATTGCAACGAATAGAGGCCTCAGAAATGTCATTGCATAAATGTGAACCACTGAATGTCTAAGGAGAAAAAAAGAAATAATTACGATTTTTTGCATGTATAAAGAAGACTTCTCATCTTGATTAACACTAGGGCGAAAGTGTTAAACTTTCATCGTTTCTTTCATTAAAATACTTTTTGTTAAACTTTCTGTTTCAGTTTCTCCAGCGTTTTCCAGGTCATGCAATTATATAAATAAGCAATATTTTTATCTTACATTTCAAGCAACTAATGTATTCAGTCTATACCATGCAAAATGCCAGAGATCCGGCAGGAAGCAAAACTATGGAGGGGCTGTGTTCTTGTGGAGCTTACCATGTAGTTAGGGAGATGGCCATTAATCAAATCATCACATGAATGAAAACTGCATACACCCAACATAAGAGGGCCTGGAATACAAAGCAATCTTTATTTTTCTAATGAAAAGATCCTCAACCAAAGATTTTGGCCAATCTAAATGTACAAATGGATAATGTAACGTCATGTACACTCAGGATATTTAATCTATGGTTATACATCCACAATTAAAATGTCATTTTACTTTGAATATTTTAAACTTGTGAAACTGACTTTTTTCTTTTTCAAATTTCACGAAACAGTTTTGTTAAAACCCTTCACATGCATCTTTAACATCATGTATGTGCTCACTAGATCCAGCCTGTAATTATCTAATACTGAGCACATCATCAATCCTTATGTGAGTTGTTTATAACACACTTTTTAAAAACTTGCTGATGCCACAAATTTAATCCCCAGGCATAAGTCTTCATCGTGTGCTGATGCTCTCTATGTCTTAATTACTTACTATATTGCTTTTGCCACTGCTCTTTAAAGGGTTTATTTAAAACCACCTGAATCTTTAAGTGTGGTTTTCTAAACCCGTATAATTGCAACACTTAGGATAATGAAGTCATACCTCAAGAATAATGACTAAGTCTGTTTTAAATATCTTTATCTCCTTTTTCATCCATTCTCTCAAGGTGACCTTCCTAAGAACAAAAATAAGCATTGCTTGAGATCGTTTCTGGTTGTTTTCTCGAATGGTACTTTCTTGCACAAAATGAAGAAATTGAGACAGTGGCCTTTAATATAAGGGACTTAAGAAGCACTAGAATATAAGACAAATCCCTCTGGTTTATAGCATGATTTTTGGAGGGTGACAAAATTCACATTATATTTGAACACATATTGTATATAATTATATACTGAAATAAGTGCTACCAGGGCAAAGCCCCTTTGTTCTGAGACTATGTGAGGAGCCTGACCTCTGCTCAAGGTCAGTGATGGCTTCCCCTGAACTGAAGGCTGACTAGAGCTTAATTCTGGGGTGAGGGGTGCGTGTTTTGGGTGGTAGTGGTTGGGAGGAGTGGGTGCTGGTGAGAGAACTCTGAGAGTGTGAACATCTTGCACAAAGACCCTGTAGCAAGAGGGACTGTGGCCTATTTGAGGACCAGGGAGGCGGCCAGCTCCCCTGAGAGCAAGGGCAGGGCCGTGGGAGATATAAATCCTAAGAAACTTCCCTGAGCACTAAACAGATCTGTCTTCTGCTCGATTCAAGTTCAGTGTACATCTTTAATGTCTCTGTGGAATTCTGGTTAGGCTCAAAGCCCCCACAAGCATGAACTGTGTCTATCCCCAGCTCCGACCCACATGGCGGTGGGTCCATTAGGAAAGATGTCTGGCAGTTGAAGGTCAGAGATTGAGAGAAGTCTGTATCACTGAATCTGAGAATATCATACACACTCACAGGGCTAGGACATCTTGATGTCAGACGGTGAGTCAGCAGAGAACTCAAAATAGAAGAGCATCTTTTTCATCCTTCAGATGACTTTAACGCCAAGCCAGAGAGCTCTCCCCAGAGACTTCATTAATACTTTAAAATCCCTAAAGCATCAGTGTTGACTCTGAATCAGGTAATAGCATGTACACGTTAGCCAAAACATGACTAAGAGATTTGCCCTCTCAAAGCAAAGCCTTTGACTATCACGTAAAGACAAGGTGAAGGAGAATGTTGCCGTTTGAATCTGATTATGAAGTACCTAGAATAATCACTTTGTTTGCTACATTTCCCAGAAAGGGAATTTTTTCATAGTTATTCTAATCGCTAAAAATAGCAGCTGACAGGCTTCCTCGGATATAAGCAAATTCAACAGAAGATACCTGGCCTTATTTGGAAGCGGGGATGTACGGACTCCAGGAAATGATATGCCAATAGTAATAAGAAAAAGAAAGTAACAGGGAAAACAGTCAACACAAAACGTCTCATTTTTCTAGGGTATGTGGTATGTCGTTCTCAGTTCGTTTAACTTTAGACAAAAAGAGATAAACAGGTCAAGTGGTCACCATCAGCCTTGAAACCCAAAAACACTAAAATAAGTTTGCTTGGTCTAAAAGGGAAGAAGGAGGCCTTGCAAGTTTTGTAGAGCCTGTCATGGAAGGAGCCAACAATTGGAGGGAGGGCTCAGCTACCTGATGTCAAGGCCGTAGGAGGAACATTTAATTAGAAAGACTTGAACCATTAGCTACCAACACTAAAATTTCCAAGGAGTCATCCACGTGGCCAACATGAAAGAGGAATTCGATTCCTCCTTTTGGAGCGATGGATGACTGTGTTCATACAGTTCGGTGTTTAGGCAGCTTGCTAGGGCTTAAGAAGAAAGGAAAGCGAAGGGAGATAAAGAGAGAGAAGAGATACAAAAATGTAAAAAAGTGCCCAGTGGAGACAGATGGTTATGCTAACTAGATTCAAGTGGCAAGGCAACAGGCAGAACTTCAAAATTCAAATTTCTCATTTTAGATTTAAATTAATGTTCTAAAAAGCTATAGAAACTGAAAAGAAATAAATACATGTATCTACTTTGATCTAACCTTACTCTAAATTTCTAGAAAATACTATAGAAACTGAAATGGAAACCATCACAAAAAAAAAAAGAACACAAAACGAACCACAGTACCCAAAATACATTCTGGTTGTTTGCGTAAGTTCACTACTAAATCTAGACGGAGAATGAAGTTTCAGGGTGTGCCAAATTGTAGATACCCTCCCCTTCTCTAGGAGATACAAAATTCAGGATGAAGAGACAGAGATGAGTCAGCGGGTTTCATTCAGAGGAATGTCCTATGTTGCCTACCAAATGCAATACCCGTGCCATAGTTAGCTATGACATGCCCAGCGTTCACCATCGGCCTGAGGGACCACGCACTGGTCTTGGAGGTCCGAGCTGGCCTCGCTGCATCAGAGCTTGGGGGCGGCTGACACATGCATGGCCCATTTCGTCCGAGCCTTTCTGGCCAACCTCTGCATGCTTGGGCCGGCTACGTTTCCAGCTAGAGGAAAGGGTATTCAAGCCCCTTGCTTGCTTCTCCAGGGACAGAGCTTGTGGAGCTGTGGAGAAATCTAATTACAACTTCCTTTCATGGTGAAATCTAATTACACCCTTTCCCATGGTGAAAACCAATCCTTTTAATACAGAGGGGAAAAAAAAAAACCTAAACAAAGGGCTTCAAGCATGGGATATGCCTGTGTTCTGTCTTCTCACTTAGGCAACTGTGCAGAAAGGTCGCAGTGACCTTGGCTTGCCTTGCTTAAGAACACAGGTCATAATCTATTACTCCTCCCCACTCAACGAAAAGGAAAAAATATTTTCATATCTGATGTCAAGAGTTTTAGCGATTTTCTCTAAGATCCCTTAGTTAGCCAAAGCAAATTTTGAGCCAACACCTGCTACCTCCACACACACTATTTTTTCCCAGCAAGATGAATTTGC
>RJWJ010024571.1:0-24715 GCA_004363605.1 Indri indri | reverse complement strand
GCAAAGAAGACGTAATAGGGAAGACTCTTATCTGCTGGTGTTGGCTGTTTTAGCCACTTTCAGTTTCTGGAGACCACATTGGTGGTGGTGCCAGCAGCAATTATAGCAGCCCCTGCTGGTAGGTGCAGCAGCTATATGAGGCTAATGACTCCCGTATGAGACAGTATAGGCCTAGAGCTAGAGGCAGTGGGCAGCCATGCCTTCATGCAAGACCAGATCTGTGCTGTGCTGTGACTTATACACTGTTACTTATTCCGGAGTCTCTGAGTCTAGTTCTTCAATCCCCACTGTTGCGGTTGTTAACAATCCAATATACTTTCAATATTCTAATTTGCTGCTGAAATCAGCAGGAGTTGGTTTGTAAGAACACTATTGTTATAGAAATTTAAATTGGAAATTTTTATAGGCACAGACATTCAAAGAAATGATGAGACCTGGGATTGCTTATCTGGCTTTATTAGGGATAATGGTAGCTTAGATTATTATTCAGCAAATACTCACTTTCCTTTTCCTCCTACTGTGAGTGAAGCATATTACCCTGCTTCATTGATGTTGGGCTTGGCCATGTGACTTGCTTTGGCTAGTAGGATGTCAGTGGACATAACATGAGCAAAGGGCTGAGATGTATTTGTGTAATGGTTGCCTGTCCCATGAACTTACCCTGTCACCATGAAAAACATATGCTGCAGCTAGCTCGGTAGTTCAAGGATAAGGAGAGATATGCAGAATAACTTGAAGACTCAATTGAGCCCAAGCTAGATTAGCCAACTTCTGCCAATTTAAAGTTACAAGAGCAAGAGTAAGGGATTATATTAAGCCATCTAGTTTTGTTATGCAGCATTATTCTGGCAATAGCTGACTGACAGAGATAAAGTTAGTCAAAATTGTTGCTAGTCAGCGATAGGTTTCTGACAACATGTGATATGCAATGATGACATAGTATATTAAATTGTTCTCCCTGGAATGTGGTGCTAATTGAAGCAAAGTGTTGAGGGACCAATCAGCTTCTGATTGAGACTGGTAAAAAGAGTTAGGTAAGACCTGTAGTAGACCTGTAATGTATAGTACTTACTGTTAAAGTTTCCAAACAGTTTAAAGAAATAGATTTATAATTGTACGATTTATAATTATTCAATTTTCTGCTTAAGTCCTGGATTGAAAATCAGTGACTTTTTTTTTTTTTTTTGACTCCGTAAAAGAAACATCACGTTTCTTTCAGCCACTGGGTTAAGAGAGCCAGGATACACTCACATTGAGTTTGTGGGTTGCCAAAAGTCAACGTCAGTTGAATTTATAGACTTGCTGCACCTGATTTAAAGTTTGGGCATCGATCAAGGAGAAGCAGGATGCTGTGAATGAAAATGTTGTTATATGGGAGGAACTTCTACTCCCCACGAGTTTTGTTGGCAAATACAGCAGCCCTCTTCCTCTCTCTGATGCTTTCTCCTTTGTTTGGAGGCTCTTAACAGCCCTGAACCAGGCTCATCTAAGGGATTTACTTGGCCAGGCGAAGCCAATTTGTCTTCTGTCCTGCCTTCACCCTCTTCTTTGTCTCCAGGGATTTAACTGTTTTCACATCTCAACATGCTCTTGGAACCAATTTAAAAGCAAATCTGTGACATGACAGAATGCCCACAGAAAATTGCAAAATTTTGTTAATTTGTATCAGAATTTTGTGTGTGTGTGTGTGTGTGTGTGTTTGTGCTTGTGTTTTGTGTGTGTGTGTGTGTGTGTGTGTGTGTGTATTATGAGTGACCAGGTCAAAGAGGGGAAGTGATGATTTTAGATCAGGCTGATTTTAGCATGATGGGGACAACTCACTGAGATTCTGGAATCAATGTACCTCTTCAAACTGGGAGTAATTCCAACTGTTTGTTTGCTTGGTTGACTTGTCTGGGAAACAAAGCCTCACTTTGTGTTTGAATCAAAAACAACCAGTGGCATTATTATTCTAAAAGCCAGCAGATATTGGAAAAGAAAAGCAAACTGAACTTATTTCTCCTCACTCCAAATTTTTTATAGTATATCTGGATTGGAGGGATGTGAGAAAAAGGAGAAAATGAATTGGGGGTGAACAAGTTCAAGCCTGTAATTCACAAAGCAATACTAGATGGTTTTGACCCTTTGGAATACTCTCATAGAAATTTTAAAATTTGGTAGGACTTTGAGGGAAAAATTTCATTTATTCATTTGTTTATACAGTCATTTAATATTCGCTGAATTTCTAATATGTTCACACACAGTATTTTAGGTACTGGAAATATATTGGTAAACTAGGCAAATTAAAATTCCCTCATGTAGCTTATATTCTAGTGGAGAAAGACAGAGCATGAACAAATAAATTAAAATACACAGTATATCAGAAGGTGACCTGTGTAAGGAGAAAATGAATCTGAATAAGTAGGAACTGCCAGGGTGTAGAAGGGCACAATTTAAAAAAGGGTTGTCAGAGATGGTGTCATCAAGAATGTCACATTTATGCAGCAACCTGAAGGAGGTGTTGAAGTAGCCTGTGGGAAGAGTATTCCAGACAGAAAGAATGAGGGCAAAGATTAGGAACACGACTGGCCTGATGGACTGGATCAAGCCCGGGTGGTAATAGTAGGAGATGAGGTCAGAGGTGTAGAGCAGAGCAAGCTGAATTATTTCTTTCCCCAAAAGATGAAAGATAGAGGATTATATATCACAAGGAGCGAAGGATTAGAAACCAGCACTGAAGTTAGATATGGCCAGAAGTCCTCCATCCGCAGGTGGAAGTGTTAGATCCGGTGTTAGGTCCAAGCCAATTGTGAAGGTAGAAATAAGTTGCATGAGAAATTTTATTAACTTTTACCTTGTATCCTTCTGCTGCATTGCGCTCCACTCTTAGGGAGAAATTTCTTCAGATCAGTTGATGAAGAGAAAAGCATTTGATTCTGGTTAAAGATGGTTCTGCACGTGTTTTTTTTTTTAATTTAATGTGTTAATAAAAATTTATTTTATGTATATATATTTTTTATTTCAGCATATTATGGGGGTACAAATGTTTAGGTTATGTATATTGCCCTTGCCTCCCGCTCTGAGTCAGAGCTTCAAGCGTGTCCATCGCCCAGATGGTGCGCATTGCACTCATTATGTATGTATATACGCATCCCTTCCTCTCCCTCCCATCTGCCCGACTCCTGATAAATGTTATTCCTATATGTGCATTTAGGTGTTGATCAGTCTGCACATGTTTTGTACCAACCAGAAATGGATTGCTGAGGCATCACTTCCACCCTCAGGAGTGGCCCTGAAGGACAGTCAAGAACAGAAGTTCTCCCAGTGAGCAGAAATTCAAACACTTTATCTTTTTGTTCACTTTGTCTGTTAGTAGAAAGCCTGAGGTATCTATACTGATTGATGGGCAATGGTTAATAGCATAATCAGATTGCCGGGGGCCTAAAAGAAACAGAATTGTAAGATTGATTACAAACAATTTGGGGGAGACATAAATGAATGGACCTCTCTGAATGGTATTTCAAAGTGTGACTAAATATATATTGTGCAAATGATCAACAAAAGGCCACTGTGAATGAGGCTTTTAATTATCAGGTGGACACGATGACTCACTCTATTTATGTCAGTCTGCTTCTTTCCTATCTCCTTAGTACTTGATCAAAGTGAATATCGTGACAGACATTAGCACATGGACTTTTTCTTGAAAATCTGACCTTGCTGCACTTTCCACCAACAGCTATCAACCCTGAGCTTGCAATTGAGTGCCATGCCTTAGGGAGGCCAGCTAGACTTCTTTCATCAAGGAGGAGGCTATGACGCTTTAGATTTAATTTGCCTTTCTTCCTAATTTTTCTTCTTTCAGTACCACTGTCCATGGACTGAGCATTTTAGACGCTGTTGTGATATCCTACCCAACCTTTCTCTGACGAAGAAAGTTTATTTTAGTGAAAAAGTGAGGCAAAGAGTGATTGCCAAGTCTAAAACACCCTAGGGCCAGAAACAGCTGTGGTCTACTGGAGTCTTACATATAGCAGAATTGAGATACAGCACGTTTTGAGTAGAGAACTGTCTTGTAATATCCTTTTAGCTAAGAATCAATATACAGTATTAGATCTTCCGTAGATTGAAAAATGAATTTGGAGACAATAAGAAGGAAGCGAGAGTAGAGATTTTCCCTATTGCACCTAATAAACTATTTGCAAATGTTTCACTTCCCATACCTACTCTTCTAGACTTCATTATATGGGCAAAAGGAAGTTATGGTTGCTGACTAATTAATCTTATTAAAGGTTTCATTACACAGTGGGTCTAGAGAAAAGCATGGACACAGCTAAAGCAATCTTCTGGATTTCCTCCTAGTACTGCCATTCTCAGTGGTACAATTTTACAAAAGGCTAAAGCAACATTTTATAAACAGAATGATCAATGGCTCAGGTACATTAGGACAAAGATTTTGAGTCATTCATTGACTGAAGAGCCATGATTGTCTGGAGTGCTGCTTAAAGGCAAAAAAGCACATGGAATAAGTCATGGAAAAAGGCAGTGATATCGTTTGGATATTTGTCCCCTCCAAATATCATGTTGAAATTTGGTCTCCAATGTTGGAGGTGTTTGGGTCATGGGGCAAGATCCCTCATGAGGGCTTGGTGTCCTCTTGATAATGAGTGAGCTCTTGCTCTATTCCAGAGAGAACTGCTTGTTGAGAAGAACCTGGCGCCTCCATCCCCTCTCTTGCTTCCTTCCTCTCACCATGTGTTGCCTACTCCCCTTCACCTTCCACCATGAGTGGAAGCTTCCTGAGTCCCTCACCAGAAGCAGATGCCACTTCCATGCTTTTTGTAAAGCCTGCAGAGCCATGAGCCAAATAAAACTCTTTTCTTTATAAATTACCCAGCCTCATGTATTGCTTTATAAAAACACACATGAACTAAGGCAATCGCAAGTGCCTTCTTTTTTCAACTTAAAAGCTTCAGATTTTAGAAAGGCCTCCCTTTCTTTGTGAGTTCTAAACTTCAACTTTTATTCCCCAGCTTTATGAGACTTTAGCAAGCTCTGCTCATCTTCTGAGCTTTCAGTAAGAATGGGCCAATGCCGTAAGAAGAAAAGTCACTCTGTGACTTTCAGGTCCACCTCTCAGAAATTCCCTTCTTTTTTGAATTTTAGTCCATCAAGTCCTTACAATCTTGGTAGCTTTATGAAACATTCCAACAAACTGGTTTTTCGAACCCCATTTTTCTAGTTTTATCAGTGCAACAGTTGGTCTAAAACAATCTAGTCTACAATTAGCAAACTTATAGAACCATACTTCTTTCCTTCTTAGCATTTGTCTCAGTTTGCAATTGTAAACTCATTTTCTGTGATTATTTGCTTAATACCTATCTTCCTCTCAATACATAATTAGATAGCATATCTGTTTCTACTCACTGTAGTAGGCACATCATTAAATACTTAATATTTATTGACCCAATGAATGAATGGACCTTGGGTAAGTTTCTTATTATTAACCACAACGAGCACCTATTAAGTGCAAAACACCAGGGTTAAGATATGATATTTAGAGTCTAAAAACCTCTGATCTCATATCCTACAATTTATCCTTAAAAACAAAATAAAACAAAATGTGTTACCTTCTGGATCAAGTCTTTTTCCTACAAGGACTTTAAATGGCTCAGAAGGGAATGAGTATTTAAAGAAATCATTGTACATAGTAAATGACCATTCACTAGGAGGGAGGAGCTCAAGGAAGTTGGCACAGAAATAATTAGTGGCACAGACTTTAAGCAATTCAGAGTTACTCAGAGTACAGGCACTGAAGATGTTAAAACGTTAACCTTAAATGCCTGGAGAAGAGGTCACATGGTATTGGTATCTTAAGCATCAGCTGAACAGAGTTTAAACTGAGTTAATATAGTGTGCAAATGGTCAGTGATAGCCTGGGGGGTGTGGGGAGTGCGGGGCGGGGAGAACAAGTCAGTAGTTAGAAATACAAAATATGATACCTGTTAAGTTAGAGACCTAGAATCCAATGGATTCTAGAAATTTTTCTGTATATGTTATTGTTTATTTTATACATTATAAATGGAGAGATTAACTTTATAATATATGTTTGCTACCTTCAGAAAGATTTATATCTGTGCATACATATACGTACATGTAATTTAGAGTATATATACAGAATGTTTAATTAGTGCTTTCCTCATTATAAATCCTTGAAAGAGTTACAATTACTCTGTCCTTGTTTCTTAATTAGGCACTATGAAGCCCCAATAACAGTTACTAGCTGTGAATAAGAGTACTGTAAACATGCCTCACAAATTCCAACTCTACTTAATGTGACAAATTATAAGAGTTAAATAAGAATTGGAAAAACATAGTAGCTTACTGTCGTATTAAAAGTCATTCAGCCTTCCAGTTCCTGGATAAAGTTATGTAGAATAATACATTTAGAAATAGAAGGATGTTCATCCTAGATGATCCCAAATAGGCACTTTTTCATGCTCAATTTTAATTTGCAATTGTATCATTTAAGAAGAAACTTTTATTCAGAGCTAGCAGCTACTACTGCATTCATCCACTGGTAACAAAAACCCAGATAAACTAAACAATGTAGAGATCATATTTTCTCATTTTAACACCAGGCTAAAAGAATGCTGCCATGGGCTGGTATGAAAGCTCCATGATTAATGGAGAACCAGACTTGGAGCATGGCTTTGAATCTTCAAGGTTTTATGTCTCCTAGAACTCCAGACATTGTGAACATGTTTTAGGTAGAATGGGGAGGAACAAATGACAAAATTTCCAAACCCCCACCCACCCAGTTGAATCAGCCTCCTTTAAAACAGTTTCCAAGATGCCAGCACTGAGTTCTTACATCTCACTGATCTTTAGTCATAGCAAGGGCAGGTGGGAAATGTAATCATTGAGTTGTGCACGTTGTCACTGGAAAAAAATTTGAATTCTGTTAACAAGAAAGAAAGGGGAAAATGGACTGAGTTCTGTCACAGATCATCTGTCAAAATGATCTCGACAATTTCAGTGCAAGAAGCTATTTTTAGACACCTAATATATGCCAGGCTGTCTGCTACATCCTGTGGCAAATGTGACATTGGGCCATCTCTCAAGGAGCTTACTGTTTAATGAAGGTGACAGATTATAAATGATTTGTGTCCATTTTTGTGGTAATAATGAGAGGCTGGTTTACTGGTGAGTTGTGGGAAAGTAGAGATGAACTCAATCCCACCTGGAAGTCTGTGCTTCCTGGAAGGAATATACCAAGGATCCACTCTTGAAGGATGGGTAAGAGTTGGGTGACATTCCAGTCTGGGGGAACATCAAAAAGAAAGCTAGGATGAAGAAAGCTAGGATGAACAACATCATTGTTTTATAGGAATTGCAAATATTTAGGGGTTATTGGAAGGTAAAATATTAATAGAAGGTAGAAGTGAAGAAGTGAATAAGGAATCAGGTTATTGAAGATCCAGCATGTTAACTGAGTAAAAAGGAAAATCCTTGGAAGGGTTTTAAACCTGGAAATTCCACAGTCAGATTGAATTTTAGATATGTGATTCTGGCTGATATGTGGAGGAAGCTTCAAAGGAGGGCAAAATTGAGATGATAGTCATTGGAAAAGTTATTTTCATAGTCAAGGTAAGAAAGAATGTAAGCATAATTAGGTAGTAGTAGTAGCGGTGGGGAGAAAAAAATTATAGAAACATGTAGGAGGAATAATTAATGAATGAAAAGATGCAGGTAGAAGGAGAGAAAGGAATTTATAATGACTACAAGATTCCTGCTTTAGTAAACTAGGTGGATGATGGCACCGTTAATTGAAATTGTAAATGCAGGAGTAAGCAGAGCAGGTGGGGATGCAGGAGTGGGAAAAATGAGCTCAGCTGGAACATGTTGACTTTGAAGTATCTAACATCCAGTTGGAAATACTTAGAAGGCAATTAGATAGAAAAATCTAAAGATTGTGATTGAGGTTCTCCAGAAAAACAGAACCAATAGGACATATATATGAGGAGATTTTTAAGATGAGAATTGGCTCAAGCAATTATGGAGGCTGATGAGTCCCACAATCTGTCATCTGAAAGCCAAAGAACCAGGAAAGCTGGTGATGTAATTCAAGCAGAACCAGGGGAGCCTATGCTATAAGTCCTAGTCTGAGTCCAAAGGCCCAAAAGTGGTGGGGCGGGAGGCGATGGTGTAAAGTCAGTCTGAATCCCAAAGCCCAAGAACCAGGAGCATTGATGTCCAAGGGCAAGAGAAGATGGATGTCCCAGTTCAAAGAGAGACAGAAGTTTCCCTTCCTCTGCTCTTTTGTTCTATTCAAGCTCTCAACATCTTTGGCGATACATACTCACTTTAGTGAGGACAGATCTTCTCTACTCAGTTTACTGAATCAGCTGTTAATCTCTTCCAGAAACAACCTCATGGGCATATCCAGAAATATTATTTACCAGCTATCTGGGCATCCCCTAGCCCAGTCAAGCTAACATATAAAATTAACCATCATAAGTACATTCTTTGTCAACTTGCACCCATACATATCTCCTTAAACCATACTTAATCATCAAATAAAGACAGTAACAAGGTCATAATTCCACCTAACATGATACAACTATCCTGTGTATAACTGGCCCTTCCATAGATGAGAAGATAAAACACACTGATCCCTTCCATAGATGAGAAGATAAAGTCTTTGCGTGATGTTTACTCTTCTCCTGATATCCCACAACTTAAATACCATGATGTAAAATTAACAATATTTAAACACTGATATTAAGTCAACACATCTTATATTAATAAGAGAATAAGAGAGGAAAAATAGCAAACATATTTTATCAGTATATTTATATCTACACACACATAACAAAATAAGGGGAAAATATTCATGACAATCTTCTTTTCTGTAACTGGCCATGTGGTTGTAGCTGGTATTTATAATGACCTTCTCCCACCATTCATTCTTTATTCCTTTTGCCTTCAGCAAGCATCTCATCTGGTGCTTCCCCTTGGTAGTCCAGATCAATCACTGCAGCCAGTATCATAATTCCCTTCTTGGCTGGTTTATTCAGAGGCATGGTGAGTTCAATGTGGCCAGATGGGAGTCTTAACTTCCAGTTCAATGTAGACATTGTTGTATCTCCTGGCAGAAGAATTCCTCACATTGGAACTAAGACTTCTAGGCCAGCAGAACATAAGGTTGTGGAAACAAGAAGAAAAAATTTGATAGTGAGTCACTGGGGGTAATATCAAGTAATGCCACTGCCATTTACACCCCTTGATTCCTGTGAATGCTGGCTATCAGAGAAATGGAACCATGTTGCTATGCACGCCCAATTTTATGAGTTGGTGGGTCAGATGACACTCAGTTTATATGGGATGCTCAGGTTGTTTGGTAAATTCGTGACCCATGGTCAAGTGTTCAGTTTCTACTAACTCCCAGTAGCAGGCCGAGAGTTGTCTCTCAAAAGGAGAGTAATTATCTTCAGATGATGACAGGACCTGGCTTTGAACTTCTAAAGGCCTGTGCTGCAATTTATGTATGGAGGCCTGGAAAAGTCTCTAAACAGCATTCCTGTCTGTCACTGACACTTCCGGCACCATTGTATCTTCTAGATTCTATGGTCCAAGTGGCAGAGCAGCTTGCACAGCAGCCTGGACTTGTTGTAGAGCCTTCTTTTGTTTTGGGCCCCACCCCAAACTAGCAGCCTTTTGAGTCGCTCAGCAAATGGGCAGAAGTAACACACCCAAATGAAGAATATGTTGCCCCCAAAATCCAGATAGGCCCACTAGGCATTGTGCTTCTTTCTTGGTTCTAGGAGGGGCCATAGGCAAAAACTTATTCTTCACCTTAGAAGGGATATCTTGACATGCTCCAGACCACTGAACCCCTAGAAATATCGTGGAGGTATAAGGCCTACGAATTTTAGTTTGCTTTATTTTTCACCCTCTGGCACACACTGTCTTATGAAGAAGTCTAGAGTAGTTGCAACTTTTTGCTCACTAGGTCCAATTAGCATAATGTCATCAATATAATGGACCAATGTGATATCTTGTGGAAGGGAAAGGCAGTCAAGATTCCTGCAAACTAAATTATGACATAGGATTGGAGAGTTGATAGACCTCTGATGAAAAACAGTGAAGGTGTCCTACTGGCCTTGCCGGCTAAAAGAAAACTGCTTCTGGTGGGCTTATGGAGAGTTGGAGAAAAAGGCATTTTCGAGATCAATAGCTGCATACCAGGTGGCAGGGAATGTGTTAATTTGCTCAAACAATGAAACCACGTCTGGTACAGAGCTGCAATTGGAGTCACCCCATGGTCAAGCTTATAATAATCTACTGTCATTCTTCAATCTGTCTTCTGCACAGGCCAAATAGGAAAGGCAAATGGAAACGTGTTAGGAATTATCACCCCTGCATCTTCCAAGTCCTTAATGATGGCACTAAATTCTTAAATCCCCCCAAGAATGCAGTATTGCTTTTGATTTACTATTTTCCTAGGAAGAGGCAGTTGTAATGGCCTTTCTTGCCATCATAGCCTTCACTCTACAGATCAGGGAACCAATGTGAACATTCTGCCAGCTGCTAAGTATGTTTATTCCAATTATGCATTCTAGAAATGGGAAAGTAACCACAGAGTGTGCTCAGGGACCCACTGGACCAACTGTGAGATAGACCTAAGCTAAAACTCTGTTGATCATCTGACTCCCATAAGACCCGACACTGATGAAGGGCCACAGTGATGTTTTGGATCTCCTGGAATCATTGTCAGTTCAGAGCCAGTGTCTAGTAGTCCCTCAAATTTCTGATTATGTTCTTTTTACCAATGAACAATTACTCTGGTAAAAGGCTATACATTTCTCTGGGGAAGGCTGGGAGAAATGGTAACAGTATAAATTTTAGGTAGTGTGCCAGGGTTCTTCCTCAAGGGGATCCAGCCTTCATTCATTCAAGGGGTTCTGGGTCTGTAAACTGGCTCGAGTCTAGGAACTGAGTAAGGGGCCATCGTGCTCTGTTTTTGATTTGAGTTAGACTTTTGCTTACATAACCCGGAACTTTTCTGCTTATACAGATCAAATGAGAATTTAGTAGCCTTCCTAATTACTTCATTTTGAGAAACACCATGATTAACTAGCTAATATCATAGGAGAGCAAAGGTCAGAATTCACTCATGGTGGGCCACTAGCTACCTTTGGATTAATGTTTCAGTCAACCGACCAAACAAACTGTTACAGCCTTTCGTAACTTCTTGAGTTGCAATATTAAATACAAATCTCTGCTTAGTGAGCTCATCTCAATAAATTCAGCCTAATCCAACTTTTTGTTCCTTCCACCATTATCCCACATTTCAAATATCCATTCCCACACATGTTCCCACAATTTCTGCTTGTATAAATTAGAAAACTCAAGTAGTTCTTTTGGAATATAGTGCACCTCCTCATGGGGCACACTTTGTATATTATCTTTAGGGTCCTGATGGGACTTGGTCTAGAAGCAAAGAGGGGAGGTGGGAGTGAGAATCAACATTGACTTGAGTGGCAGCTGCCTTAGAGAAAGCCATTACCATTTCTTCAGGCAATGCAGGGTTAATCCCCCCATGGAGGTGGAAAGGTTGCTACTACTGTAGGTGGAGAGATCATTTCCACTGGGGTTGGTGGACTAATTGCACTGAGGGTAGGGTGGCTGCTTTCAATGGGACTGGGGAGATCCCTTCCACTGGCAAAGAAAACTAATCAGAATTTAGGAACTCAAAGTCCTCAGCGTTATTAGGGTCTTCTTACACAGCTCCATCCCAATTTACAAAAACCCATTCTTTCCCAAACAGTGCCCTCAGTTTAACAGTAGACCCCCTGAGGGTTTTGGAGTTCAATTTGCATTATAATTTAGCCAATGGCAGGATGAGGTTCAACATTTGATTTTCAGCAATTTTAGCTCTGGCTACAAGACATAAGGGCCTTTTTTTGGAACACATACAGAAGCTCTTAGGTCATTTATGCAGCACTTGAGCTGGGAATTCTAATCCCTGAGCTCATTGTTTTTGTTTTCTACCACTTTGTCCAGTGATATTAGGAGCTAACCAGCATCATTATATTCCTTAGTTGTTCAAAAATGTTCAAAGGTATCATATACAGTCACTTAGCTCCTTACTTCTTCTTCTTCTCTTTTTTATTTTTTGAGAGAGTGCCTGGATGTAAACTGTCTTGCTTCTTATAAGTGGTTGATTAGGAGGGTCTGATGAAGATATTTTGCTTATCTTTATAGCCATTGACTATCAGTGCTCTCTTTACTATTGGACATAGAATAATTATCATCTTTAAACAGATTAGAAATCTACAAAGTTAAGCCAAGAGAAATTAAAGATCTAAACAAATGAAGAATTCTATCAAGTTCAAGGTTTGGAAAAATCATTATTGTAAAGATTTCTGTTTTCTAAAACATTTATCTATACAATCAATACAGCCCCCCAAATTTTCAATCTATATATGTATTCATATATAATATATAAAAGATATATGTATATACCATATGCACATATACATTTTTGTGTGTGAAGCTAATGATAAAATCTATATAGATATTTTTTAAGGTCAAGCACAGCCAAGACGTTCTTGAAGAAAAAGAAGAAGGCACATTATATAGCTATAGTTATTAAGGCAGTTGTGGCATTGGCACAAGGATATACACCTACACCAATGGAACAAAGTAGAGAGCCCAGAAATAGCTTCAGACATATAGGGTATCACATGACATGACAAAAGTGTCACACTGTAATGTAGGAAAAATAGAGTCTCTTAAAAATGGTCCTGGGCATGCTGGGTAATCATATAGAAAAAATGAATCTTGACTACCACTGTATATGATACAGCACAGTCAATTTTAGGTGGATTGTAGCTAAGTGTAAAGGGTAAAATAAGGATGCTTAGAGAAGGTAACATAGGAGAATACTTCATGGCATTGTGGTAGGCAAAGTTTCTTTAAGAGAACACAAAAAAGCACTAACAATACAGGAAAAGATTGATACTCTGAACTACTTTAAAATTAATAATTTCAATCATCAAAAGACCTCATTAAGAAGTGGAAAAGTCAAGTCAAAGAATGGAAATGAGATAATTGCTATATATATATGCTATATATATAATATATATATTATATATCATACATCATATATATGATATATAATATAATATAATATAATAATATATGTAATATAATATTATATATTATTATATAATATATAATATAATATATGTAATATAATATTATATAATATTATATTATATATATTATATATATATATCTCATAAAGGACTACTAGAAATTGAAAAGAATACAGAAACCAAACAGAAAAATGACAAATGACTTTAACAAGCACTTCACCAAACGTGCATCCAAATGCCAAAGAAGTACATGAAAAAGTACCTTAGTCATCAGGAAATGCAAAATAAAACATAATGAGATACCAATACATACTTGTAAGAATAGCTATAATTAAAAAGACTGATAATATTAAGTGTTGATGAAGATGTGGAACAAGTGGAATTCCCAAATGTTATTAGTGGGAGTTTAAATTGGTACAATCACTCCAAACAATTGTTTGGCAATATCTACTACATAACTGAACACATAACCCTATGAATTAGTAGTATTATTCCTAGGTGTATAACTAACAAAAATGTTTTCATATGTGCACCAAAAGGCATATATAAGAATGTTACATGCCTTCTGGTGTACATACGAATGCTTTGTTCACAGTAGCCTTAACCTGGAAAGAGCCAAAATGTCCATCAGGAGTAGAATGGATAAATAAATTTTATAAGTGGAAACCCACAAAACAATGAAAATGAATAAGCTACTGCCGTGAGCAGCACTGTGGAATGAATCTCATGTTTTGAGAGAAAAAAGGAATAGTGTATGATACCATTTATATGAAGTTCAAAAACTAATAAAGTTAATGGATAGTGATGGAAATCAGGATAGTAAGTTCTCTTGGGGTATCGGTGGGAGACTGGTGATGTTCTAACTTTCTGACTTGCGACAGTGACAAGGGTGTGTTTTCACTTGGTGAAAATTCATCAAGATGTACATTCCTAATTTATGTGCTTTTCTGTTTGTGAGTGATATATCAGTAAAAAGTTTACTTAAAAGAGAAGTAGAGTTTCAAAAGGGAATGAGTGTATCGGGCTGAGTACTTAATTATATTTGCATTTGTCTAAGGATAAAATTTGGAAGGAATTAAAACTGAAGTTTTTTTCTTTTTTACATTTTTTTTCCTCAATGTTCTGTGGTCTTATTTCAGTCAGTGGCATTTCAGTTAGTAATCACTAGGAGGAAGAACAGTTTCAGTCTAGCAAAAGAAGACAACTGGTTATCTGAAACTTATAAAAGTGATAAAAATCTTGAAAGCCTAAGTTTTCAATGAAAAGCCTAATTCTTGAATCAGAAAAGATTTTATGAATCTCCCCAAAGCAGGATTTTTAGTATCAATTTTCAAAGCCTGTGGAAAGAATATATCAGACTTACACATAAACAACACAGTAGGGTGAGAATAAATTCAAAGCCAGTTTTCCTGATGCACAGAAATTTTTTGATTTTTTATGTTTAAAATATTCTTGTCGGGTGAGCGGAACTTCAGAATTGGGAAAAAGAAGCAAGAGAGTTAGCAACTGGTGTGGGTTTCTATGAAAGGGTAGGGCACTATTTTCTGTCTCAAGTTTTAGACCTTGATGGGGGCAGGATTGGGAGAATTATTCTGACCCATTGGATGAATCTGAGAGCAATGGGGGCCACATCTTGTTTTCTTGGGAGTGGCCTGGGGAGACTACGATTGTCTTAGAGAAGCCTCATGCTTGCTGTGGCCCTGGGGTGACAGAAGAGCAGTGGTTCAGTGAGATGTTGGGCTGCGTAGGATAATTTAGTACACACGTACAGTGTGATGTGGAAAAAGCAACAATGGCTCTGAGTTTCCTTAGCGGGGGAAGAACGGTGGATAAAAGTGCTAAGGGATGACAGAAAGATCCAAAGAGTTATGGAGGAAATGTAAAGACCTTAGAATAAAAGCCAGTTGTTATTGTTGTGATTATTATGATCAGTAAGTCAGCTGGAAGAAGCTATGGAAGGACAGAGGACATCATTGGCGGGAGGCAGTCAGGATGAGTGGATTACAACAGAAGTCACTGTAGATGAAGGATGGATATGGAAGAGTTGCCCCATTCCCCACCATCCCAAGGTCAGGCTATGTAATCCTCACTAGATCACAGATCATCCTCAAGTGGACGACACAATTTGGAGAATCTTGAGAAGAATCTTGAATCGGTTGACTATATACCCCAAATGACTTAGTATACCTTAATTTTGCAAGATTCAGTGGGGGTTTCAGAACTAAGATGATTTTTAGAGACCTGAGGGAAGTTACATCTCTGCATATTTGAAGGCTCTGACTGTAAGGAATTCACATTCATTATACATTTACAAACGCTCACTTTGGCTGTCTCATGGAGAATGGACTGGTAGAAGGCAGGAAGTGATTCAGAAAGATCATTTAGAAGACTGGCGTACTCCTCCAGGTGAGGGCTCATTTGGTTACTTGGCCTATCATGGAGGCCTTGGGGTGAACAGAAGCAGATGGGGTTCAAGATGTACTTAGAAGGTAGAATTGGCAGCCTTTCATGGGTGATTGGATATGGGAAGTAGGGGAAACAAAGTTGTCAAAGAAAATGTCTCGATTTCTGTCTTGAGCAATTTACTGAGATAGTTACAGTGCCAGAAAAGCAGGTCTCAATTTTAGTTTTTTACGTATTAAGTAATGAGATGCCCATAAAATATACACATGAAGATGTTGCATAGGCTGAGGGTATATAGATCTGTCTTATAAAAGGAAGCTTTGGGCTGGAAATACACAGTTGGAGTTGTTGGCAAGGAAGCCATGTGAGTGTGGTTTCTATAATGTGACCATTTGACTCTATATTTACTACTAATACATGTTTTTGAGCCCTTTGGGAAAAAAATACTTGTTCTACAATTTCTCAAATACAAAATATATTCTGAATAGATAATATGGGGTTTCCCCTCTAAATTCACTCTCCTTTACCCAAACAAATTAGCTGTGTGTGTTCATGAATGTTTGAGTGTGTGTAGTCATGCCTCATCCTAACTTAACCCTTATTAGAAAATCATGTTTTCAGAAGAGATTAACTCACTCTCAGCCCTCTACAGATCTGTAAGGGAGTCTCTCCTGGATGTTACCTCTTACGTTCTCTGACCTATCCTTGGTGTGCCCTCACTGACCACTTCAAGGTTACTCGTTAGCCTACCCGCAATAGAATCCCTTGAACCCAAGCAATGATGGGAGCTGGCAGCCTTAACCCGTGCTCAGTATCATTGACATACCTTTTAATAAGAAATATCTCTCCCTGGAGATCTTGATGAGGTTAATATTATCAAAGAAAATGTCTTCCCTTAGAAATATTAAAAATTATTAGGCATCAGTGATATTCCAGGCCCCATGGAAGGTACTGGTGTTGTGTTCCACACTGATCCTATGGGAGCCAGTCATTTCTGTTTGCCTTTATTTAACTTTTCATCTCTTCACCTATCTCTTCTCATGTTCCTGAGTGGATTTCTGGTGGTTTATAACAAGCGCACACAATAAACTAATAGAGAATGAGAAATTCAGAGTCATGACCACAGACGGCATTAATAAGAGTAGGGAGTCTGGAGAAAACATTCAGGCCATGAAGGCCTATGTGATTGTTATACTTGCTGTGACATTTAGCTTTGGGTTTCCTGGCAATCAAAGCTGTGGAAAGACCTATTGCTTCTTTTCAGAAAGGAGAAAGTATCTCAGCTCCTTAGGGAAAACAAAACTGTTCGTTTTTAGCACTAAGGTCTGAAAAGCATTTTCAATGTGGTACTTTATAGAAGGGGCACTGAATGAGATAAAAGAAAACATCCTTGAATTCCTTCATATAGTGAGTGCAAGAATGGATTCTATATGACTATATTTCTTGAGTTGTCTTTAGATAATAGTGGTATAATCTTAAAATGCATCTCAATATATGCAATTATGTGAGGACTCACCTTTGACAAAACGAAAGCTATCTAGACCAAATGAATTTTATCCACCCAGAGGTATGGATTATTCCTAGTACTGGACCAAGAAAAAGAGTTGAGTACATTCAGGTCTTCCTGGGTAAGAGTTCATCTTCACTATTAGCACTTTCTTAGTCATCTAAGTGCCCCTTACTGGCCCCAATTCAGTTGTCTCTTTTTTGTTTAATTTTTGTTGTCTCACTCTCAGCTAGCTGTTTTTATAATTCTCATAGCAGCCATAAGGGCCATAAGAGTCAAGAGTTTTGGACTCGCTGAGTTTTAAAAAATTTAAGATTCTTTTTTAAAAAAAGTCCTTGGACTTCTCAGGGCCTTTAATATGTATTGTGACTCTCTACAAGAGGAAAAATAATGTTCAGTATTTCTTTATTTTATTTGAGCATGAAACCCCTTAATCATGTACCAAATACCTGTAGGGAAATGCTGCTGAAAATTATTCTTTGATAATGTCTTTCAATGTGGACATTAAAAGATCCCTCATGGGGATACTGGCACTTTAGTACAGGATAAATGATGGTTAACAAAATCTTTGAAACTGAAAGCTATGAGTCTTTAGCAGAGCATCCTTGGTGTCCTGGAAACAAGATAAAATATATTTGGGCAGGTATATCTTTCTAGAATCCCTCAGGTCATGCCATGTATTTATAAGACCAGTTCCCACAATCTTGGTCACTGTCTAAAAATGTTTCTTTTTCGATGAAATCAGGATTGTATTCTTCAGCCTAACCTTTGAATCCTGCTTGAATAAGTAACTAATAAAAATACTGTTGAGATCATTTGAACCTTACTCATTTTTAAACTACCACTTAAAGAGAATCATTCATAATAATCTTTGAGCAAGAATTAATTATATGGAATGTGCAAGATGATGGCTTTCAAAAAATGCACATTACTCTCAATATGACACAAAATAATATGGATAAACATTTTTAGTAGTGAACGCACTTCAAAACAAAATAGTTAGTGACATCGAGCACCTCCTTATAATTCTTTAAAGGTGGAAATTGCTAAAGACCTGAGATTGGATGGAATTAAAACAGATCTCATTTTTTTTACATCTTGGAAATAAATATTTGTGAGCATCTGGATTCTATTTTCTGGATTAAGGAGAAAAGCTATAATCCCACAAATTTATCTTTGAAATCTCTCTTCTAATTTTGACGGTTGAAGAATACTACAAAATTTTTCCCCATTATACTGAAGACACTATTAAATATATTCTCTCCAAAAATAAAATTTTAACGTCTTGAATCAAAAGTAGTTTCTATCCTTTAAGCTATAACGTTAGTCACTAGAGAATGGAATTTTGTCTGAAGATTGAGTTTCTCTATTATACTCCAGTAAGACTAAACTGAACACTCTTAAATCTTCCACTCTTGTGTGCATTTTGCTTACTGTTGTCTTCCTGCAGGGAACTCTCCCCAACACAAGATGAATTCTTTTTTTTTTTTTTTGAGACAGACTCTCACTCTGTTGTCTGGGCTAGAGTGCTGTAACATCAGCCTAGCTCAAAGCAACCTCAAACTCCTGGGCTCAAGCAATCCTTCTGCTTCAGCCTCCAGAGTAGCTGGGACTACAGGCACGCGCCACCATGCCCAGCTAATTTTTTCTGTATATATTTTTAGTTGTGCAGCTAATTTCTTTCTATTTTCAGTAGAGACAGGATCTTGCTCCTGAGCTCAGATGATCCTCCCGCCTCATCCTCTCAGAGTGTTAGGATTACAGGCGTGAGCCACCGCGCCTGGCCAATGAACTCTTATCCATCCTCTAAAACTCAACATCATTTTCTTTTTCAAGAAGCTCTTTTGTATTATCCTCCTATTTTATCGATATCTCCTTTATGTTACCTTTGTGCATATACCTCTTTCTATTTTTCCATTTATCATACTATGCTCTTATGGGATTTTTTTCCCATATAGAGTGTGAGTTCAAGGAATATAAAAACTACGTCTTATTCATTTCTGTATTTTGAGGTTAAAGTTTACACTACAATACAGATCTGCATAAAATATGTTGCTTCTTTTACTTTCTATAATGGATTGCATCTAGCTTTGCATACCCCACTTCTGCTGCTGGGGGACACATGAGTGTTATAGAAAATACTTAACTTGCCTAGGAGAGGTAACTCGGCCTCTTCTGGTTTACAAAAGTTTCCCTGAGATTGATTGATTTAACCTTTGTGATTAATTAGTCTTTGGAGAGTGTGGAATAAAATATTAGTTCGAAGTTCAAATTCCCTATCAAGATTCCTTCTGCTCTCCTCAGGTGAGCTCTTGCCTTTCCTTTCTTTTCCCCAAGATGGTATGTTTGCCCCAAGAGAAGATTGAAGTCTATAATTCAGTATGGGGTAGTGTTCTGGTGTCAGGCTGGTCGGGAACCTGCGGCCGTCTGATTTCAAGATTGTTCTTTTTTAAACACCAAAGGAAACAAGAAAAACTTCATCTTTCTCAGCTGCACCCCTTTTAATAAAAAGATTTATTCTGTAAAATGTGGGTTAAGTCAAAAGGCCATACTCAAGGATCCAGAAGGCCACATGTAGCCCCAAAGCCTCAGGTTTCCTACCCCTGCATGGTGGCCAGGCTTTCTGCTGGGACCTACTCTTTAGTGTTTACTCCTTTTCATTTGTGTGGGTGTTCCAGGGTCCTGTATTATATGGTCTCACCCTCCGATACCAGATCTCTCAACATCAAGACTCCCAAGCTCTTCATTTTAAGTAATGGGAACTCCAAGCTCTCCTATATGTGAAGTGTTAGTCATTGGGACTAGGGATGCTCACTACCACTTGCTCGTAACTAATCTTCCACTCCTACTTTGTGCTGGATTTGGTGGAGAAAATGAGGAATATCACTGGACATGCTTATTAGTGCCTTCAAATAATTGAGAGTCTCTATCAGGGGTTCTGTCATTTTTTTTTTTTTATTTGACTTTGAATTTGGGACACTAATTCCTTTCTCAGAGACCCAGGTTATATTCTCATCCTAGTAAAGTATCTTCCAAATATTTCCTTCTTTTCTATTGAATTAGATGATTCCCTCTTCATTGAATCCTTGCTCTATCCCAGAGCTTTTAATAAAACTCTATGTTCCAAGTCAAGTCATTTAGATTTGTCACCTGATATGAGAATGAAGCTTTTACAGTCTACACCACCTTTCCCTATCAAAATAGCCTGGCTTACAAGACAAATGCATCACTGTGGATTCAAGAGTTATTGTTTTTGGTAGTCAAAAGCTGAATATTAGGTATATCCTTCTTTTTTGTATTTTCACTGTAATGTGTAAATTCACACAGCTGGTAAGGGGAAGAGTGATCTTTTGATCATCAGCATCCAAATGTTGACTTGGGTTTTTATGCTTTGCCAAACCTACTCCTTTTCTGCCTATTTATAGACTTTGTGGTTTTGTTGTATTAATATTTGGCCCTATACAATTGCACCATATCAACCCAATTGCTCCAATCATACTGTTTTGCTCAGTCCTTGCAGAAAAGATATTTTTCTGTGTTTCTTTTTCCTCTTGTGTTCAGAGCTAAACTATATTTTCCAGCTTTCTTGCAGATAGGTGGGACCATGTGTCTAAGTTCTGGCCAGAGAATGTGGATGGAAACAATGTACACCACTTCCAAGGCTGGCCACTCACACTTCTTTTGCAATCCTTCACAGCTCTCTCTCATGGTTCATCAGTTTGCCAGAAGAAAAGGATTCACTGAAACTTCCTTGCCCTAGGGGATGACAGGTCCACTAGATAAACTTGTGGGGCCTCTTAATTATTCTGTAAACTCTAATTAAAATTTATAATCTCCTTCAACTGTGAATATAGTCTTAACTTGAAGAATATTTGCAATATCTCTTATTTTGTGACTTATAGAATCATATTTTTATATTGCATTATAGTTTTTTCAAAATATTATTTATACTCATCTCAATTTTGATATTGAACTTGTTAGACTTGCCACTGGATCTTAGTTGATATATTTAAAAACAGATATATTAATTTATTCTAAATTAGAAATATTTTTGTAATAATATTTTAATATAACGGCTTTCTTTTTTCTTGTATGTTTTGTCTGTGTTTTTCTTTTTTTCTGTCAATTTTGGTCCTTTGTTCTGTCTCCTGGCATATTTAGTAATTTTTGATTGAATGCTGCATACTACAATAGTTTATTTTGATAAAATGCTAGAAGGAAAGCCATTTAAGAGAGTTGCTGGACCAGGACCTATATACTAAGTACTTCGTCCTGTTTTACCCCATTACCCTAATGGTGTTTCTCAGTTTGGCTTTATTAAAAGGATTAAACCCTATAGGAAATGAAATGATTGTGATTATTTTCCTAATTCTATTAGCCGCTATAATTTTAGATTCATGGGGAAGCAGTCAATTCATTATACATATAACAGTTGCCTTGTGGTGTTAAGTTTAATTCTCTCTTGGAACTCTGGTTGAGAAAGGCTACTCAAGATGACAGGAAATTTTTAAGAGACAAAGCAGCTTCAATCTGTCTGATTGTAGCAAAGGAAGTGACCAGTGAGAAAATCGTCGTCATAGACAGCTGGGGAAATCAACAAAAATGGAGTAGATTTTGCCATTCTTGTTGGTAGAAAGGGGGCATTCAGTTAGCCTCTGCTGGGCTATTAAGTCTTACAGGAGAACAAACGGTGGTCACATCAGATCAGAGCATTGATCTAGAATTACTGAAGAAGTAGAAACTAAAGAAAGAAGCTAGGTTTTCAGCTACAGACACTTTGATGACTCCCAAGCTGTTTGGGATTGATGCCTCCCAGAAAGATTAGAGAGATATTGTGAAATTTTTGCATAATAATTTCTATTATTAGTTTTCAGTAAAAACTGCTGTCAAGGTTGGCCAATGGGATTGCTTATACGTCATTGCCTAATCCTTGGGGAAATAATGAATGTGACATTATGCCTTGTACCTCTTTTATTAAAACACTGCCTGTGAAAGAATAGAATCTGGTGGGTAGTGGATAGAAACTCAAGTAGTGAATAATATCTATTACTCTCAGAGATCATTTAGCTTGGCATTATTTGCTTTTCTTCTCCTGCTGAAAATCTCTAAAAATTTTTGAGAAGCTATGAATATAAAAATTATAACCTAAAAATTCTCAGCAGGCTGAATTATTTGCTGAAACACTTAGGAACAGCAGGTGTTTTGGGAATATGTGGCATCAAAAACCATTTTCTCTCAGCTAAAGCATTATTTCATGTGCAGGTATAAAATGGTACCAAGATTCAGACAGGAAAAATGCTGAAGCAGTCTGTTATTTTTCTCTTTCATTTCTGTGCTTGAGGTTGTTTTTAAAGTAATTTTAGGCATTTTATCTTTTGCTTTTTTCCCATTTTTTTATTTGTATATATTTATGGGGTATAAGTGAAATTTTGCTACATTGGTATATTTCACTGTGGTTAAGTCAGGGCCTTCAGTAATATTCATTGTATCCACCACAAAACCTCCCATCATCCACCTCCCTCCCACTCCCCACCTCTCTGAGTCTCTATTGTCCATCACTCCACACTCTCCCTCCATTTGCACACATGATTTAGCTCCCACTTATAAGTGAGAACATGTGGTATTGTCTTTTTGTGTCTGAGTTGTTTCACTTAGGATAATGGCCTTCGGTGCCACCATGTTGTGTCTTTGGCAAAAGACTCACGTCTTTTGGTTTCACTTTTTTTTTTTTTTTTTTTTTTTTGCAGCTGAGTAGTATTCCACCATGTAGATACACCACATTTTCTTCATCTAATCCTCTGTTGATAGACACTTAGGCTGACTCCATGTGTTTGCTATTGTGAATAGTGCTGTGATAAACATACAAGTGCAGGTATCATTTTTATACATTGATTTCTTTTCCTTTGGGTAGATATCTAGAAGTGGAAGTGCTGGATTACACAATAGTTCTATTTTTAGTTCTTTGAGAAATCTCCATACTATTTTTTCATAGAGGTTACACTAATTTACATTCTCACCAACAGTGTATGAGAGTTCCTTTTTCTCCAAATCCTCACCAACATCTGTTATTTTTTGGTCTTTTTAATAATAGCCATTCTGATTGGTACAAGATATTTCATTGTGGTTTTAATTTGCATTTCTCTGATGATCAGTGATATTGAACATGCTTATTGGCCATTTGTATCCCTTCTTTTGAAAAATGTCTCTTCAAGTTGTCAGGTCCAGCTTCTTGGCAGACTGTTGTCCTGGTTCTTTGGCTCCTTGCTTGGAAAATTCACAAGCAGAGCTGGTGTGATAGAGTGACCACAGACAGAAAGCGATTCCACACAAATAGCTTTTATTGCAGAAAAGAAGGGAGCTACACAACGCAAGAGTACATTCCAGAGAGGAATGGGTCAGTCTCTATGAGTGGAGGAAGACATTAAGGACTCCAGGTGGTTCCCTTTTATTGGCCTGGTCTTGGGAAGGGATTGTGGGTATATGGGATGTTACCAGGTGATTGATATACATGATTGTTAGGTGTTTTGCATTTTCCTGCAGTCTCTTCCCCTGATTGGTCCCCAAGTTCTCCACCCCTAGGAACCACCCTCCTGACCTGTATCTGGCACCAGCAGATTTGGTCCTTGCCTAACATTCCCCTCTGAGAGACACGGAATCTAACAATCTTTGAGGCTTGAGGTTGAAGGTCCATCCTCTGTAGCTGCTTCGAGCTGAACAGGGACAATGCTCTTAGGCTCCATGATCTCTTTTAAGAGCTGCAGGTGGAAGTTACTTGTGACCTTATCTAGCTGCTCCATGGGCAGTGGTATTATTTTGTTCGATAATGGGGTGAAATCCTTGAACTAGCACAAGTTTCACATGTGACTGTTGAAGCCTTGAAGACACGCAAACTTAGGAAGAAGGTTAAAGATGCATGAACCAAATATTAATAGAAGAACAGTGGCCAGTAAAGGTCCCAGGAATGGTAGCAACCAGGTTATACTTGGTAACAGTGAAGAAAATAAGTTGTAAGATGAAGAAAAATGAAATCATAAAATTATGGGTGCTTGAAAATAGGCAAGCATAGAATTATTCCTTCATGGCACAATATATCTAATATGCAGAGGATTCCAGCAAAGGTGAACATAGGAAAGTTCAGGAAATATATGTAGGGAGTCTTTACTATCTGTGGTGGCATAGTCCGTGAGGCTTAATTATTTCACCTCTTTGAAGAGAAGCTTTAACCCCTCGGTTGGTTCACACTTGTACGTACCTGTTGTTTCAGCATCCTTGCCTGTGTCTGGGCTCTGAATGTCTACCAGTTTAGCTCTCAAGATGTGTACCTGGTTCTTGATTCCCTTCAGTTTGCCTCCTGTGGGGGTAGACAACAAAACCTGATACAGCCCTTCCACATGGGCTCTAACCGATTGCTGCACACAAGGCTTACAATATTGGGGGTTATCTCTCAGGTATATAAAGGCCTGAATATAGGGAATTTCTGACAATTTTCCCTCCCTCCTACAAAAGAGATCTAATTGTAGGATAGTATTCGGGTTAAGACTCCTGTTCTCAGGCCAGGATTTTCCATCCAGCAGCTGGTATTGGGGCCAGGCTGTGTTGCAGAAAAACATTAGTTTCATTTTGCAGAGGCTGTTGAATCCAAGGGTCATCCAGTTTTTTAACA
>RJWJ010024570.1:0-24723 GCA_004363605.1 Indri indri | reverse complement strand
TGTGTCCTTTCTCCTTTTGTTTTACCTGAATTTTCTTTTTCCCTCAAATCGGCATGTGTTTGATGATACTAAAGTTTTTAAATTTATAGAATTAAAGCAGACAGTTTGATGGACTTTTAAAAAAATCAACAGACTATTTTTTGGATCAACAGTCTATTTTCATTATTATTTCTGACTGTATTCTCAGTAGCTTTCAAGTCCATGCTTTCTGGAAGCAGCCTCTTCCTGTCTTCTACAACACAGCAATGTCCTTGTTTCTCCTTTTCTCAATCTGCAGAATCATTGTGGCCTAATTTTTCTTTGCCCAAGTTTTAAATGTTGAAGCTCCTCGGGGCTCAGTTCTGAACTCTTTTGTTATTTTGGGGGATACTCAAAAAACTGGTACACAAACTCAAATGAAAATTAAGATATAGAAAGTTTCTTTGAGAGAAGAAATTTGTTTCGTTTTTGAATTACCTTTCTTTCTGGTCATAATATTTATCTTTCTGCCTAGTAGGTACTGACTTATGCCAGTAGCTTATGTAGTGTATGGGCAGCAGAAAGGTGTGACTGCCATGGAAAGAAAATATAGCTATGAAGACTTGTACAACTAGAAGCCAGATTTCCTATGACTTCCACTCAAGCAAGTTAGAGGCCACATGAAAATCATGAAGAATTCTTCTGTTTTACAGAGGGTTGAGGATCAAGGGAGTAGTAGGGACAGAGAATACTAGGGCTAGAATAAGAAAAATGACTGACTAAATAGTCCCTTTACTCCTGCTTCTCACAGAGTGGTTGCTTCATTCTTCTTTTTTTAATTTTTTTAAATGCATGTATAAAATTCATGTAAATTATGTAACATTCAGAAAATGCAAATAGACAATAATAAAAAATAAAAATTATAAACCCATCACTCCTAATATTTGGGTACCCTTCTATACTTGAATATTTATTTAAATTTATATTTACAGAAATGAGATTATGCTTTTTATGATGTTTTATAATCTGCTTCATTGATACATTTGTTTCATTCTTAAATTTTTTTGTAAGTCTATAATATTAATAAATTCTGGTTTTATAAAGATAAGTTGTTCAATATTTGTAGGCCAATTTAAGTTTACCATGACCTATAATTTTGAGCATTTATTATTTCCCAAGTTGGATGATATTTGTAGTTGAGTGTCCTTTAATATTGCCATCACAATTCTACAAATGGATAAAGTAAGCTCTTCCTTTAAGCAAAACTCCCTATTGAAGATAAAAATTCCCTTATGAAAAATTAATACTCTTTCTTCTGCTTTCTAGTGGTTATGTTCTTAATTTTTAGGAAATGGAAGTAGTGATAAATAGATTATAACTGATTTAGATGAATTATTTTTTACAGGTGGGTTTTTAAAAAAGATACTGGCAATTAAAGTGAAATCATTAATTCCCAATCCAAAAATATATATAAACTTGTTAGAATTAATAAACTAGAAGCAATATCTAATTTACTTACATAAGCAGATTATTAGTACTCATTTTAAATTTGAAAATAATGTTTCTTTAACTTTAAATATATTCAGCCTTTTAAAAATGTACATTTATGAAATTTCAAAGTTTAAAAATACATATTTGATAGTTTCTTAGCTTTTAAATTGTTTTTTCTTATAATCATCACAATTAAAAGACATTTGTGAAGTTGTTATTTTTATTTTTAACTGTAATTTTAAGGCAAATTTACATAGCAATATGAGGAGTTTTTTAACAAATTACTTTTTTCATTACTAAACAATTTAAATAAAAATGTATATTCATACAGAAAAGATAAAATGTTGATGACTTTATTTTTAGGTATTCCATAAATTACACCAGAAACTAAGGTATTAAAAAGTAATAATATGATATCAGATTGTGTGTTTGTTAATTTCTTTAAGAATACATCACAAATTATGGTAAGCTCTAGAAGTTAGAATAGCAATGGTTTCTGCAATTTTCCATTTTTCCCTAAGTGAATTATATTCTTTAATAGTGTCATTTTTACACACATAAATTCTAAATTTAATTTTTAGACAGCTTAAAATTCCCTCTAATGCATTATTTTCTAAATATGAAAATATTAATATTATGTATGATATTGTTTCAAATGATTTAGGAACTTTATTTTCCATAAGTATTTATATTGATTTAAGTAACTCCAATTACTATTTTTGTTAAAATATAAGTTACTGAGACTTAAGAAAATATGAGAAACCTCTTTAAGTAAAATGAATATAGTAGTTGGCAATTAAAACAAGACATTTAATTTGGTAAAAAAATGCAGAAGTAAAAATAATGACTTCCTTTTAGTTTCTTTTGCTACATCTACTTATAAATAATTCATTTAAACATTACTTAAAACCTTAATTGCTCACAGGCGACTTTTAAAAGAAGTTCCCAACAGAAGGCTGGCATTACTTTATATACCTAAGAGACGTAAGTTGTAGTGCAGCTTACCATTGTGTTGGAAGATCCGATCTCTTGACAGAAACACTGCCAGCAACTGGATACAGCTTTTGACCTAGTGCTGTTGCACAGGACGTGGTTAGCACAGTCTGATTTGCATATCATGCAGCCAAGATTAATAATTCAAAAGTCCAGGAATAATTTATTCAGTCAAACCACTAAGTCAGAGATTTCGTGCAGGGGAATCTCTGTGAGGCAGAGACACAAAACAAATGACTCATTTCACAGAAAACACATTTAACAAATAGATTTTGAAAAAACTACTGTTGAAATTATTTTATCCACTACTAAAATAACAAAGAAGCATTCCTTATTTTTATATTTATTTACATACTTAGACAACAAGCAATAGTAAACATTGTTTATGTTGGGTATATAGTTGCCTCTGCTTTTTCTTCATTTTTTCAAATTCACAATTTTTGGTGCATTCTCTATCAGGCATTTAATAAGCAAATTGCTGTTTTAAACAATTTCGAGGGAACTATAAAACTGATATTTTGCAGGGAAATCTGGGTATATGTTCTGTCAGTGTACTAGCAAAATGATACTAGACTTCAGGTTTTTTTCATTTTATTTTCTGTGATGAAAATTAAGAGACACATAAAAAATATATCCGGTGGCTAAGGATTAGAGAGAGAGGTGCTGTCTAAGACAGATAACAATTTGTATATCCCAGTCAGTGTTCTGAATAGCACCTGGAAGCCATCACCATTTCAGACAGGAAGCACACGTGGCTTTTTCTGAGGATTATATTCAAGTAAACAGTCTGTTTGATGTGAAGCATAGGGATTATGCTAAGAAAGACCCTAATTGTGCAGGCGGTAGTAATTCAATTTGAATGCTATGTAAGTTGACTGTTGAGATAGCAATGACAGGCAGAAGCCCCAAAAGCTCATTACAGTCATCCCTCTAGCCATGCATGTCCCCTTTTTTAATATCTAAGAGCCTACAACTCAGGAACTTCAAAATATGTACCTATACACATACACTTACATATACACATGTGTATGTACATATATTATATACTTAAAAATATATGCATGTATAAAATATAAATATATTTAAATATATAAACATGTGTGTTTAAAATATATTTGTATTTACATGAAATAATGTCTCTGTCATTTGTCAAGTTCTTACGATATGCCAGGTAGGTATTGCATTAAGTACCTTTACTCATCAAATGCTTATAATAATCCTCTGAGGTTGTTATTATTTTGAAATTTTTCTCATTTTGTAGATTAAAAATCTGAGGCTCGGAGAGTTTAATTAACTTTCTCAAGGTCACAGAATCAGTAAGGAGAAAGAATAGTTTAAGCCTGTGTATATTGATTCTAAAAGCACCGACTCCGATTTTTGACTGCTTGAATGACAATACCCATGATGTACACAAAAAAGCGTAAGAGTTAATAACAGGTATTTTTCAGAAATGCAGTTCTTTTCTATTTTAGAAGGAAGAAAGACTAAAACATTATTTTTGTCTATAATTTTAAAAGGGAAAAAGCATTTGAATAACCAGTGCCAGACTTGTTAATTTTAGACATAAATTATCATGGTCCCCCACCTTCAAGCAACAAAGGCACATGGGAGTATTTCACAAGTTTCTGCCACCATTCTGTTGGAAGACAAGGGTGATTCCCTCTTTGTGAAATGGTGGGAGTTCCCCACAGCTTCCTCTTCCTTCTCCTCCCCACTTCCTGACTACCGACATACTCTGGACAGCTAAGATAAACAGTGGTCTATACTTCTCAATTTTTGCAGTACAAGCAATTTAGACTGAGGCCTGGCAGCCTTGCTTCCCTTCAAGTTTTGCTTCAGCAAGGGTCTCATTGCCTCAGAATGCTCTCATTCTGGAACAGACTTAATTAAAGGTCTCCAGCACTTCTGTCCTACTCATACCATGAAGCTTTGTGCAGGTCTACAGAAGGACAGCTGCGCAGCGGCAAGGCCAGATTCAGGGTTATGGGCCCCGTGACCCCGGTTCACATCACGGACTTGCTACCTAAGTCGGCTCACAGAGACTCACGCTGAAAAAGATCACACACTTGATTTAATGCTCTACTGTCACATTCCTAATTATTAATAAAATTCTTGAGAATGCTTTAACAAGGAGTCACATATTTCCCAGTGCAGAGCACTGGGCTCTGCAAATTATGTAGCCTGTGAGAGGACAGATCTCTTAAGAAATGACTTCTGTCAAAACATCAAATTTTGATGGAGCAACATTTTGGTTTTTGATTTTTTTTTTTAAGAAACATATGACACGTTGAAATTCACTGCTCAAGGAGCAATGGAAGTTTGAAAGGTAGTAGAAGTGTGCGGTAAAATTTGCTAATAAGCAGTAGAGCTAAGTATTTAAGAGCACAGACCCTACAGGCAAACTGCCTCCTTTCAAATCTTAACTTCGTCACTTACCAGGTTTCAGTTTTCTTATTGTAAAAAGTGGGTAATAAGAGTGCCAATTTCATGAGTTGTTAAGCATATAGTAGAAGTACATAGTGTATATATATGCTATATAATATGAAATGCATACTAATTATTAAATAAATGTTGGCTATTATAGAAATTTATAATAAATGAGAAGACTTCCTTCAGAATAATGATGCCAGTCCAGAGCCATCAACGAAAATGACATAAAAGCCAGCATAGTGAAAAGATTATTGAGTTTTGGTACTGGCTTCGCCTTTTACTGGCTGTGTGATCTTTGGGAAAAAAAATCATATAACTTGATTTCCTTGTTTGGAAACCCCAAAAAGCTCCTAATGTTTGTAGTATCAGATAAGATAATGTTTGAAAATGCAGTGAGCTAGGAATGCAAGAGCAGTTCATGTAAACCAGGAACATTAATCAGGAAATTCAAGAGCAAAAAGAAAGCGATGGGAAAGACAGTTAAAATATTAATTAAATCTAATGCTAATAATGACTTCCACTAATATTTTTTGAGCATTCACTCTATAACAACATTATATATGCATCAATCCCTTCAATAGTCACAAGAATTTAATGCAGTGCATACTATTAAATATCTCAAATTTTCGGATGAAGAAACTGAGGCCTAAAAAAGATTAAATAAATTACCCACAGTTACATAGATAACAAATGGCTGGGCTGGCATTTCAAGTTGCGTCTGTTTGATTCCTGAACCCAAACTTTTGACCATTATTTTGTCTCTCTCAAGTAAAGAAGAAAATATTAGATCTAAATATGAAATTGCTGAACTTGGAATTTTTTTACCTTAAATATGGTAGATAATATGTGGTTTAACAAAATAAGTTTAAAACTATCACTGAATTTAGTTATTGGTTATAAGATTTATTGATTATCAAATTTAATTATTTAAATCTGCCAGCTAAAAAGAATAGAGCATTTTAGACAAGAAACCAGACTCATTGAAAATAAATAGTTAAGTGTTTATGGGAAGGTTTTATTAGCAACAACTCTAGACATGTTTATAAGACACGTTTCTTTCAACAGTACAAAAAGTCTGTGTGGAAAACAGACTGGATGAAGGGTCACGCTAATCTGCAAGGAATCACAAGCAGAAAAAAAAAAAGGACAGCAATTAATCTAATTCAAGGAATTTCCACAAATCCCTTGAGGGGAAATAAAAATAACCTAAAGAGATTAAAACAAAGGAGGACATAACCAAGACTTGGATATAACCAAAACTCCATGGTTATTTCTCTACCCAAAGAATGGTTTTATGTAGGAAAAGTAATAAAGAGAACAGCAAAAGGGAAAACACAGCAGAGAGTATTTGTGGGATGTCTCTAAATTCTTCCACCTTCTAGAAATCTACACTCTATCAACTGAGTCTACTTTACCAGGGAAAATAGTCTATTCAAGCTGGGTATTCAAGCTGAGGCAAAACAACCTGTTTCCTCTTTATATGAAAATCTTTGTCATTTAAGAGTTGCATTAGTAATGCCGATTCTACATTATTGCTTTTTTCTTATCCTGCAATTGAGAAAAAAAAAAATATCATATCTATTACTACTGGGAATAACTCAAAAGAATTGTTTTCTGCTGAATTAATACACATTATCTGTTAAAACTATCCGGCTACTGTTGAAAGAGTCTAAGTTCCTTGAAGTATTAATAGTTAACCTAAAAACACAGGAAACTCATCTTTTATCTTTTGATTTATAGTCAAATTCCAATACCCAAATAATTTTTTAAATGATATGTGGTAAACCTTAATCACAGGTGTTTCTCTATTAAAAGAAAATGTGTTTTCCTGATAGGAATCACAATATATGAAATTCAAGCATTTGTGTAAAATATAGAGACAAATTTCATTGTTAACAGTCAATGATTAAGGCATAGCTTTCTTTATTAAAAAAAAGTTTGCCTGATATGTTGAAGTAATTTATTCACTTGCTAGTTGGTTATTTAATTATCTGTCTTTTTCAGTCTCATTTTCTGTGTTTTGTACAAATTTGCTTATTAGACTATTTTATACTATTTATTTAAAAAAGCAGCAAGTTTCGTTGTTTGGATGTACATATAGGAACTTTCAGTCGGCTACTAATTAACCCCTTTGAAAGAATTATTGCCAGTCAAAACTCCTAACTCGGGCTGTCAGATCTGGAAAAGAGATTACAAGACATTGAGTTGGCTCCCTCATCTTTAGGACAAGGACATCACAGTCAGAGTGGTGGGGAGGCATATGGCTGGAGAAGGCTGACTGTGAAACAATGAGGATGTCCTGTGCACAACGGAGATGCCAGGGCCCATGCTGGGGGAGGAGAGAGTGATAGGGGGCCCTCTGTAAGAGCTGTGTGCACATACTGTTTCCTGCTGGAAAAGGAGAGAATTACTCTTTTATCCATCCTAAGGGTAAGACTAACACTATCGATTTTAAATATCAAAAAAAGAAGGAAACAAAAATAATAGCAAGCTTGAGAGAGAGGATCCAGCAGTTTAAACTTCCACCATTGACCCATCTTCAGGAGAGGGACATAACAAGCCTAGAGCTCCCTGGGACCTTCTCCCTGCCAAATGACCTAACACAGAGAAACAAAAGACCGTTCTCTTTAAACAAAACTGTGTTTGTTCACTGTATCCACAATGAAATGCAACAGCTGCCTCAATTTGTTTTGCCACTGATAAAGCCTGTAACCACCAAACTCTAAGCAGAATTTTTAAATAAAAATAGCCCATTCCCTTTATACTATCACTTCCTACTCTTTCACTCAACATCTTTCGAAGACCTGTATGTGTATCTATTAGGAACTGGTGAAATGCTACTGATTATTTGTAGCATAGATTAGAGTACAGGGAAAATAAAAATGAAATAGTTTTTTCCAGTGGCCCTAGATTCTTGAAATGTTAAATGCCAGGCATCTTGAGAGGAGGAGGAAAAAGAAGCAGAGATTAGAAAAGCCCTTCACAAAGCAATAGCTGATATTTTTCTTCTCTCCTAATTTGTCTCCCATTCTGTTAATTCAGACACAAATATTTCATTTTCTTCCTCATATTCTACCTTCTTTTCAGTAATTAATTCAACAAAAATGTATTGATCACCTACTATGTCCAAAGCAATATGTGAAATAAAAGGATAAATAGGCATAAAACCTGACCTCAAGGAATTTAAGATCTTTTTACACTTAAATCCTTCAAAAATTCTCAACAAAATCTCATTCTACGTGAAATTTCTCTTTTTGCCTTCCATATTATAATAATTATAATATTCGGATAACCTACAATATGATGTTTGTTAATTTTTGCATTCTTATAAAATTGAATCCATATAATACCCCTAAATATCTAGCTTTTCTATAATCTCAAGATGACAATCTCCCATTTTTGTTGATTTGCTAAATCAAATAAAGTTTCAAATGTGACTTTGAAAAATTTACATTATCTGAGCCTTGATTTTCTTATATATGAAGCAAATCACGGGGCTATCATGGATGGCAAATAAAAGATGTAAGTGCTGCCTCTGTCCATGTTAGAGTCTATGGTAGACATTATTTATTAATCATGCTGTAGTTTCTGTAGTGCCCCAACTTAACCTCAGAATATTTCTCAATACATTTCTCCAAGGAGCCTCTACTAGTTAAAGATGCCACTCGTGGTATATCTCGCCTTGAATATAGGAGCTGTCATTTAAGTGCAAATTATCTGGTTTTACCACATGAAAACATCTTCTTAAAAAGTATAGTACCAAGAATTTGTTTTTCCAATCTTTCCTGACCTTTCAGGATTACTTATTTTCCTAGGCTTCTGGAAAATTCCTGGTTCTATTTAACCACAGTTGATATATTAACTAAATTCATTTACTCTGACTTTAATGCTATTATTATAACTGCTTTAAACTGTCTTTGCAAAATGCCAGGGTCTAAATAATTACATCTGAATTAATGTTTCAGTGATTATTCTTAGTTTAGCCTTTATAATCTTATTCCAGACTCATGTGGTATCAATTTCAACTTAAAGTAATACAGGATATTGGTGTGCTAGTTGATTTACAATTCAACATATAATGCTGGAAATGTTCACAATTCAGTTTTGTTAATATAATATGTGGAATTGTGACTTACCAGAGGTTCTTGTCCATTTTTGGTTAATACACATTCTTTAATTTCATTTTCTATTTTTTAAAAATATTTAATTATTATGGGTACACAATAATTGTATATCTTTATAGGGTACATGTGATGTTTCGATATAGGCATACAATGTGAATTAATCAAATCAGGGTAATCGGGGTATCCATCACCTCAGACATTTATCATTTCTTTGTGTTGGAATATTCCTGTTCCACTCTTAGTTATTTTAAAGCATATCCTAACTTAGCGTGTTGATTATAGTCACTTTGTTGTTCTATCGCGTATCGTTCATTCTATCTAATTATTTAACTATATTTTTGCACCCATTGACAACCCCTACTTTATCCCTTTCTCCCTACCACCCTTTTGAACCTCTGGTAACCATCTACTCTCTATGTTCATGAGAGCAATTCTTTTTAATATTGAGCTCCCACACGAATGAACATGTGAGATCCACTTGGCTTATTTCATGTAACATAATGTTCTCCAGTTCCATCCATGTCATTGCAAATGGCAGGATTTCATTCTTTTTTGTGGCTATAAAATATTGCATTGAGTATATGTATCAAAATTTCATTATCTTTTCATCAGTTGATAGACACTTAGGTTGATTCCAAATCTTGGCTATTGTGAATAGTGCTGCAATAAACATGGGAATGCAGACATCTTTTCTATGTACTGAGTTCCCCTCCTTTGGATATATACCCAGCAGCAGAATTGCTGGGTCATATAGTAGTTCTATTTTTAGTTTACTGAGGAACCTCCATACTGTTCCTTATAGTGGTTGCGCTAATTTACATTCCCACCAACAGTCTACAAGCATTCCCCTTTCTCCACATCCTCACCAGCATTTATTATTGCCTGCCTTTTAGATAAAAGTCATTTTCACTGGAGTGAGATGATTTTTCATTGAAGTTTTGATTTGCATTTCTTTGAAGACTAAGGATATTGAGCATTTTTTTCACATATTTGTCATTCATTCGTATGTCTTCTTTTGAGAAATGTCTATTCAGAAACTTTGCCCATTTTTTAATTGGATTACTTGATTTTTTTTACTATTGAGTTGTTGGACCTCCTTATATAGTCTAGTTATTAGTCCCTTGTCAAATGGTAGGTTGAATATATTTTATCCCATTCTATGTGTTGTCTCTTCCCTTTGTTGATTATTTCCTTTGCTGTACAGAAGCTTTTTAGCTTGATGTGATCTCATTTGTCCAATTTGGCTTTGGTTGCCTGTGCTTTGGGGGTATTACTCAAGAAGTCCTTGCCCAGATCAATGTCCTGAAGCATTTCCCCAAAGTTTTCTTTTAGTAATTTCATAGTTTCAGGTCTTAGATGTAAGTCTTTAATCTATTTTTGATTAATTTTTGTATATGGTGAGAGATAAGGGTCTAGTTTCATCCTCTGCATGTGGATATCCAGTTTTCCCAGCATCATTTATTGAAGAAACTGTCCTTTCCCCACTGTATGTTCTTGGCACAGTTGTTGAAGATAAATTCACTATAGATATGTGGATTTATTTCTGGGTCCTCTATACTGTTCCATTAGTCTACATGCGTGTTTTTATGTCAGCACCATGCTGTTTTGGTTATTACAGTTCTGCAGTATAAAGTCAGGTAATGTGATTTCTCCAGTTTTGTTCTTTTTGCTCAAAATGGTCTTGGTACTCTGAGTCTACTGTTGTTCCATATAAATTTTAGAATTATTTTTCTGTTTCTGTGAAGTATGTCATTGGTATTTTGATGGGGATTGCATTGAATCTGTAGATTGTTTTGAGTAGTATGGACATTTCAACAATATTGATTCTTCCAATCCATGAGCATGGAATATCTTTCCATTTTTGTCTCCTCTTCAATTTCTTTTATCAATGTCTTAGATAATAATTTTCATTATAGAGATCTTTTACTTCTTTGGTTAAGTTTATTGCTAGATATTTTATTTTATCTGTAGCTGTTATAAATGAGATTACTTTCTTTCTTGTTAAGATTGTTTACTATGAGCACATAGAAATGTCATTGATTTTTGTATCCTGCAACTTTACTGAATTTGTTTATCAGTTCTAATAGTTTTTTTGTGGAGCCTTTAGGTGTCTTGAGATATAAAATCATATCATCTGCAAACAAGGATACTTTGACTTCTTCCTTTCCAATTTGGATGCCTTTTATTTCTTTCCCTTTTCTGATTGCTCTAACTAGAACTTGTAGTACTATGTCGAATAACAGTAGTGAAAGTGGGCATCCTTGTCTTGTTACATATCTTAGAGAAAAAGCTGTAAGTTTTTTCCCATTCAGTATGATACTATGGGTCTGTCACACATGGCTCTTACCTTGTTGAGGTAAGTTCCCTCTATACCCAGTTTTTGGGAGTTTTTATCATGAAGCCATGTTGAATTTCATCAAATGCTTTTTTCAGTATCAGTTGAAATGATCACATGGCTTTTGTCCTTAGTTCTGTTGGTATTATGTATCACATTGATTGATTTGCATATGTTGAACCATCATTACATCCTTGGTATGAGTTCCTCTTGAATATAATGAATAATCTCTTTAATGTATTATTTAATTTGGTTTGCTAATATTTTGATGAGAATTTTTGCATCTATATTCATCAGAGATATTGGCCTGCAGTTTTCTTTTTTTGTTTTGTCTTTATCTGGTTTTGCTATCAGAGTGATACAGGCCTCATAGAATGAGTTTGAGAGTATTCCCTCCTCCTCAAGTTTTTGGAATTGTTTAAGTAGGATTGGTATTAACTCTTCTTTGACTGCTTGGTAGAATTCAGCAGGGAAGACATTGGGTCCTGCGCTTTTCTTTGATGCTTTTATCTCATTACTTGTTATTGGTTTATTCAGGTTTTAGATTTCTTCCTGGTTCAATCTTGGTAGGTTGTATCTATCTAGGAATTTAACCATTTCATCCAGGTTTTCCAATTTATTGGCATACAGTTGCTCATAATAGTCTCTAATGATCCATTGGATTTCTGCATTTCATTTGTAATGTCTCCTTTTTCATCTCTGATTTTATTTCTTTGGCTTTTCTCTTTTTTTCTGAGTCAAGTTAAATGTGTGTTAATTTTTTTTATCTTTTCAAAAAACCAAGATTTTGTTTCATTGATCTCTTTTTTTGGTTTCAATTTTATTTATTTCTGCTCTGATCTTTATTATTCTTCTGCTAATTTTCAGTTTGATTTGCTCTAGTTTTTCTAGTTCTTTGAGATGCATTGTTAAGTTGTTAAATTTGAGACTTTTCTACTTTTTGATGTAGGCACTTATTGCTATAAACTTTCCTTTTATTATAGCTTTTCATGTATGTCATAGGTTTTGATATATTGTGTTTTCATTTTCATTTGTTTCAAGAATTTTTAAGTTCCTTCTCAATCTCTTCATTAACCCACTGGTCCTTCAGGAGCATATTGTTTAATTTCCATGTACTTGTGTAGTTTTCGATGTTCCTCTTGTTGTTGATGTCTAATTATATTCCATTGTTTTCAGAGAAAATATGTGATATGATTTCAAATATTTTTGATTTTTTAAGACTTGTTTTGTAGCCTAACTTATGATATACCCTTGAGAATGATCCTTAAGCTGAGGAGAAGAACATGTATTCTGCAGCCGTTGGATAAATATTCTGTAACTATGTCTATAGTGCAGGTTAATTTCCGTATTTCTTTGTTAATTTTCTGTCTGGGTGATCTGTCCAATGCTGAAAGCGGAGTGTTGAGGTCTCCATCAATTATTGTATTGGAGTCTGTCTCTCTCTTTGGCTCTGATAATATTTGCCTAATGTATCTGGGTGCTCCAGTGTTGGGTGCATATATATTTAGAATTGTTATATCCTCCTGCTGCATTGACCTCTTTATTATTGTATAATGACCTTACAGTTTTTGTCTTGAAATCTATTTTATATAATAGAAGTATAGCTACTCCTGCTCTTTTTTGGTTTCCATTTGCATGGAATATCTTTTTCTATTCCTTTATTTTCAGTGTATAGGTGTAGTGTGTTTCTTGCAGACAACATATGATTGGCTCTTGTTTTTTTTATCCATTCAGCCACTCTATGTGTTTTGATTGGAGAGTTTAGCCCATTGACATTAAATGTTATTATTGAGAGACAAAAACTTACTACTGCCATGTTTTTACTTGATTTCTGATTGTTTTGTGGCCTCTCTTTCTTTCTTACTTCCTTTCTGTCTTCATTTTTTAAAAAGTGATTTTCTCTGGCAGTGTATTTCAATTTCTTGCTTTTTACTTTTTGTGTATCTGTTGTAGGTTTTTTGATTTGGGGTTACCATGAGGCTTGCAAAAAACATTTTATAGCCAACTATTTTAAACATATGACAACTCTACTTATAAACAAGCAAACAAATCAATAAGCAGAGAGAAATCTAACAGAAATTCTGTTTTAACTCTATCCCCCTCTTTTTAATTTTTTGTTGTTTCCAACCATATCCTTTTATACCATCTATTCCTCGAAAAGTTGGTGTTATTTTTGATAGGTTTATCTTTTAGTCCTCCTATTCAAGATATAAGTAGTATATACAATGCAGTTACAGGAATAGAATATTCTGTATTCGTGTACTTCCTGTTACCAGTGAGTTGTATATCTTTACATGATTTTTCATTGTTCATTAATGTCCTTCTCCTTTGGATTGTAGAATTTCTTTTAGCATCTCTTTAGGACAAGTCTGGTGTTGATGAAATCCTTCAACTTTTGTTAATTATGGAAAGTCTTTATTTCTTCTTCATGTTTGAAGGATATTTTTGCACAATATAATATTCTAGGGTTAAGGTTTTTTCCTTCAGCACTTTGAATATGTCATGCCACTCTTTCCTGGACTAAAAGGTTTCACTGAGAAGTCTGCTGCCAGACATATTGGAGCTCCTTTCAATGTTTTTTTTTTTTTTCTTTTTTCTTGCTTCCCTGAGGACCTTTTCTTTGTCTATGAGCTTTGGGAGCCTGATTATTAAACGGTTGTCTTGTTTGGGTAAAATCTTCTTGGTGTTCCATGACCTTCTTATACCTGAATATTGATAACTTTCTCTACATTTGGAAATTTCTCTGTTATTATTTATTTGAATAAACTTTCTACCCCACACTCTCTCTCTACCTCTTCATTAAGGCCAATAACTCTCAGATTTCTCCTTTTCAGGTTATTTTCTAGATCTTGTTGGCATGCTTCATTCTTTTTTATTCCATTTTCTTTTTTCTCTTCCAACTACATATTTTCAAATAACCTGTGTTCAAGCTCACTAATTCTTCCTTCTGCTTAGTCAATTCTGCTGTTGAGAGACTCTGATGCATTTCTCAGTTTGTCAATTGAATTCTTCAGCTCCAGAATTTCTTCTTGATTTTTTTGTATTACTTTAATGTCTTTGTTAAATTTTTATGACAGGCTTGTGAATTCCATCTCTGTCTTGTCTTGAAGTTCATTGAGCTTGTAAGACAGCTATTTTGAATACTTTATCTGAAAGATCATGTATCTCCTTAACTCCAAGATTAGTCACTGATGCCTTATTTAGTTCATTTAGTTCATTTGGTCATGTTTTCCTGGATGTTCTTGATGCTTGTTGATGTTCATCAATATCTGGGCATTGAAGAGTTTGGTATTTATTTTAATCTTTGCAATCTGTGCATATTTGAACCTATCCTTCTTGAGAAGGCTTTCTGATTTTTGTTTCTTCTGAAGGTGCTTTCTTTTGTGGATAGTTGTTGAATTTGGTATTCATGCAGAGGGATGATTGCTGGAGTTTTCTATTCAGCCATCTTGCTTTGCCCCCTCTCCCGCAAACTTGCTTTAAATAGCAGGAAGAATTACGCATACAGAACAAGCGGCAAGAACAAGTTTTCAAATATCGTTCCCTAGAGAAATGAAAACCTAGACTCTTAGATAATCTACAAAGGAGGCAATGCAAGGAAGAGTACTGTATCACATAGTACCATGTTTTGTAAACTCAAGAAGAGAATAAAGAAGAAAAATAAACCATAAAAATGGGATGTGTGGGAAGTGATATATTCTCTTACAATCGATGACATCAAAGAGTGGTAGCGACATAGTAGGAATGTTTGCACAGATATGTGCATGTCAAGGTCAAAGAACAAAAATTAATGGGAAGAACATGTACTTCACTGAGAATAAGCAATCAATTAACTGTTGATGGCAAAAAATTAGAGAATTTCAGAGATTTTGCCTTACCTTTCTCTTAACTGGTGTATTTATTTTAATTAAGGTAGTCTGCTGCCTCTGTTATCCTTATAACTGCCCAGTTTTATTTACATAAATGGGAAATTTTTTGCTAGAATTTATTTGCTTCTTGTTAGTTCTAGTGTGCATACTGTACTATTAAAAAGTAGGTAATATTTTTCCAATCACAATGTTTAAAGTTTATTTATAGATGTTATACAATATAAAGTTCTAAATTTACAGAAAATATTTTATTATTTTTGTCCTGGGAAATTAAAAAGTAATAAAATCACATTTTCTGGAAACAAAGTCAATAATGTAACATCTACTATTAAACTGGGAAATAAATTTTAAAAAAACAAAGGATTGTGTGTCATGAAAGAGGAGGCAGGAGAATATTATATGTGCAGACAAAAGATTAATGTGAGCCAATAAAAGAGTCTCCACCTGAGTCAGGAAACTAAAGCAAGTAATATGAATATTGCCCACAAATGTATTTGAATCTATGTAAAAGTATTTGTGTTTCACGTTTTCTGGCTCAGTCACACTGTAACATTTTTAATTAAACATTTTATTTAAGATAATTGTATAAGCATATACCATTATAAGAAATAATACAGACAGATCTCATGTATTCTTTATCCAGTTTCCATCAATAGTAAAATATTGTAAAACTGTAGCACTATATCACAACCAGGATACTGACAATGACAGAGCATGCCCATCATCACAAGGATCCTTCATGTTGTCCTTTTACAGCCATAGTCACTTCCTACTTACCCCACCTCCTTCTTAAATTCTAGTAACCACTAATCTATTCTCCTTGCCTATAATTTTTTCATTTGCAAAAAATGTTATATAAATAGAATCGTGTAGTATGTAACCTTCTAGGATTAGCTTTTTTTAGTTAGCATAATTCTTTGCATATTTATCCAAGTTGTTACCTTATCAATAGTTGGTTAATTTTATTGCTGAGTAGCATTTCATAGTATGTATATACCATAGTTCATTTAACTATTCAACCAACGAAGGACATCTTGAACATTTCCAGTTTTTGGTTTTAGTAATTAGGTTGCTGTGATCATCCATGTATAGGTTTTTTGTGTAAATATAAGTTTTCATTTCTCTTGGATAAATGCCCAGGAGAAAAATTGCTGGGTTGTGTGATAGTTACATGTTTAATATTTTAGGAAACTGCTAAACTAATTTTCAGGGTGGCAACATCATTTTATATTTCTACCAGCAGTGTATGAATGATCCAAGTTTCTCCGAATCCTCACCAATATTTGGTGTTGCTGCCATTTTTATTTTAGCTATTCTGATAGTTATTTAGCAATATCTCATTGTGGATTGAATTTGCATTTCCTTTATAGCTAATTATATCAAATATATTTAATGTGCTTATTTTCCCCCTGTATATCTTTTGCAGTGAAATGTCTATTCATGAATTTTTCCCATTTTCTAAGTGGACTATTTGGGGTTTTTTACTGTTGAGTTTTGGCAGTTCCTTATGTTCTCTAGATACAAGTCCTTTGTCAGACATGTGTTGTGAGTGTTTTCTTTCAAGCTGGAGCAGTAGTGCTTTGTTGTTTCTCTCACTGCAGTGGGCATGGCCTTATTACTACTGGGCAGTGGTGAAAGTCTTGACTCTCTACCATGAACCCCAACTTCAGCAGGAGGTTGGGAGGTGCCATGTTACTGCACAGTGGGAATTAAAGTCCTGGCTTCCTATTTGACGTTCTCTGACACCACACTGGCAGGGGTGTTAGAATGCTTTAGTACAGCCTGGCAAGAGTGGAAGTCTAGGCTCCCCACTCAGCCTTTGCTGATGTGGATGGGAATGGCTCAGTTGTTTTTGTGGTGTTTGGTTCAGTTAAGGTGGTTGTTGTCTAAGATGTTTCCATCTTGCCAGGTTGCCCCTCTCCTGTCTCTTTCACTAGAGAGAAGGCTATTGTTAGGGTTCTTTTTTTTTTCCTGTCTGTGCCTATTGGTTTTATAGGTTGTCAGCTTCTTCAGCTCCTAGTCGGGCAAAAATGAGGACAAAAGAAACCCAAGGGGAGTCACCACTGTGTCATTCATTCCTTGGTACTGAAGTCTGTAGCTTGCTACCTTCTTCTCTATTATGCTGTTGTATAGAGAAGGTCCAGGGTTTTTAGCTGCGCTTAGCAGGAGGAATAGGAAAAACTATGTCTACTTCATATTTTGGGAAGCAGGAGTCTCTCAACACTGTAATTTAAATTAAACAGCATAAAGTAATAACAGGAATAAGTCACACTTTTATATATTATATTTCCACATTGCCATTACATATAGAGTGGCTGTTTCAATCTTAGAAATAAAAGAAAATAGCTTTGCTTGGCCTTTGTAAATGTTCTTGTACAAAACTGAGCAGGAATATAGGTAATAATAGAAATGACTTTTAAATTACTTGGAGGAACTTCAGTGTTCAGACTGAGTAATTTTTAGCTGGGTATTATATTTGCCCCCACATTATGTTTTAAATGTCTAAAAAGTTACATCACTTTAAAAAGTTTCAAAGATGTGCCAAGTAAAACAAGAGAATTATTCTGGACATGAAAAAATTCAAATATTTTTTCACCCTTAATTACAAATTTTATCCTTGCCAAAGGTCATCTGAAGAAAAAATAAATATGTGAGTTAGAAAATGAGTTATTAAAGATGATGCTAAGAAGAAACATGAATAGTAGCTATCTTCTAAATAATAAAATTTCTTATGTCACTAAAACATACAGTTTCTTTAATATAAAATGGTGCTGAATTTCCTTCATTGTTCAGGTATCACAGGAATTTCCAACCCAAATGTGTGTGTATACGGTAAACATATGCTAGTAAATTTTAAAAATTATGCATTATTGTTTGTATGTTGATTATGCCCAACGAGTTGTATCCAACTAATAAAGAACACTGATAAAGTGTCCATAGTTGATGAGGGTAGAATTTGATTCGTTATATTGGGACACAGATCACAGAAAGACAATGGCTAGTCAGAATACTTATGTCCAGAGTAATGTGAAACAAAAAAAGTAATGTCTTGTGAGGTTCAAAAAACATTCTCGCATAAAGATACCTTACATTCTACCTATCTGTGTATACACACAGTTACCTATATATGTAACCAGTGGTGTGCTGGATCTCACTCACACCAGCTCGTAAGAACCTATTGCTAAATTTTCAGGAACTTTTCAAGCCAGTTGAGGTCAAGGTGGTAGCTTGAACTTGTCTCTGGTGGGAGTACCCTGTCTTATTTGCGTGGGACTGTCTAGTTGAAAAAACAACAAAACAATATTATGACATTTTCTCCCTTGTCTGTGCCTCATTTACCCCTTTGAGTCATGAAACAAATATTTCTTGAAAATGGCTGGTAATTAAACAAATATTTACAGACATAATTGCTTGAAAACTCCTTCGTCCCTTTGGTGAGCACAAATTCTCTCCCTGCAGTAAATTGCAAATAATAGTGATATCAGGCACTTCAAGATATATTCTAGGCATGTCTAGACAGAATTTCTCCCTTTCTCGTAAGTATGTGCTAATGAGCAAGGAACAAGAGATGTCTCCTGTTTGGATGCAGCAGATAGGCAGGTGGGCCTGTGCGATTATGGCTGTGGACATTAGGAGGAGTCATGATAAAGACTCAGGGATCTTTAAAGAGAGCCTGCCTCCACTTCCCTGCAGTATCCCAGCTTGGCACACTCCCCAGTATTTCTTTATGGCTTTGCTTTTAAGACAGAAGGAAATCATATTCTTTAATCCCACTCAGCTCATTAATTTAGAAGACAGCCCGTCCCCTCACCCCAGACTGCAGTTCATTTTTAAGTTTCTTAATACAGACTTAAACTGCTTACCTAGGCCTAAAGGAAGAGAGAGTTATATGTGTTAATAAAATAAGCATTTATTGTTGATTCATTTTGTTCCTCATTTCCTTCACACATTTGTCAGTTAAATATAGAATAATAAAACATCTGTACGATAAGAACACATGACTCATGATTAGAATCATTAATTAAGTTTAAAGTGATAATGATTCTGTTTCAATGTCTTACTGTTGCCTTTTAGAAGCTACATGATAAATGACTTGAAATTGTTTTGCCTGTTCAAATCAGGAAATTTAAGAGTATTATTTGTGTCATCACATAAATAATTGCTGCACAGTCTTCAGAGGAAAAGTTGTTATGTACATCTAGATTTGCACCTGTCTTAGTCTGAAGTTACATATTACTGCTAGATGTAATCATAATATGAAACATAGTGCTTCTTGTACCTACTATTATTTATATGGCTGTGTTCTTAAATTTCTGCCAGTTGTGCTGCATTTCCCACTGGGTAAGTATTGCAAAGAGGAAGAAATGAAATATAAAATGAATTGGCTTGATAACTTTGGCAACAAATGCCTTATAAGTGTCATGCAGTTTTGACTAAAATAAACTAGAGAAAGGATGTTGCATTGTTCTGCTTACAAAGATGCCCATCTAAGAGAGAAAAATGTTCCTTAAAAATCCTTCTTTGTCTCTGTATGTCTAGGGAACTTACCCTGGCACAATTTTAAGGAGTCAGAATGATGATGATAGGGGCCTCATCAGGGCTAAGAGTATGAGTGTTATAGTTTGAAAATTTGATACTCTTCCTCTTGAAGGGCTTAAATTAAGCCCATGTTTAATTCCAAGAGTTTTCCAAACTAGAGCAATTCCACCATTCTATGTCCTGTTGCAGACATTCTTTAATGCACAAGGGGATAAATGCCTTGGATTTTTATACCTTTTCCCCAGGATGGCTCAGACCAGTCATGTAACGAGAGAAGAAAAGCATGGGTCACATATTCACCCCACCTCTAAATGGCCTCTCCTTACACAAATGGCTTTAGGTCATATTTAGCTATAAAACAGAGGAGCTTTCAGATCTACAATAAATCATCAAGACATTTCAAAATAATAGCTAATTAACATTTCTCTAAAACAATGTCTACACTTCTATGCACAGAGGTCATTATACAGTCCCCATGTACCAGAGGTCTAGCCTTATGTGAGGAAGTCCCATGGGCGTGATGGTTTTAAAATTCTGGATCAGAGTTAATTATACTAAATAGAATGTACTTAATTATGGTGTTTCTTTTTGGAACCACATATTTCCTCTGAGATTTAAAAATATCTGAGATAAAATGTTACAGGCTAAAAATTGCAACTCCTGATAACGTTCATAATAAAATCCCATTAAGGACAATTTTGAATGGGCAATATTATGTTGATACTTGTTGAGTATTCTTTTGAGTTTTCCTTAATAATGGCATTCACAGAGTAATACTATCTATCAAGAGTTGAACTTGTGCATGAAGGTTTCAAAGATCTTTTATTCACTTGTATTATCTTGTTTGATATATTTTTTCTTTAGCAAAGTTTATTTTCTTATGTTTCGTAGTTACAATGTCCCCATGTCCTGGGAGAGCTTGTTCCCTGACCTTCTATATCTTCAAATTCCCACAGCTCACCCCCAGTAATATTCTCTTTCCAAGGCCATGAACTCAGAAACTACTGTTGCCCTCTTAAATCTGAGATCTAAGTAAAGCAAAGAATGGAATGGCTTGCTTAAATATTTGAACCAAAGACATGTATTGTAGATTATGTATATTTGATTGGCAAAGTCCTTAAAAATAAAGTGTGATTTACAAAATGCACTAACCTTTCTATAATAAATTACAGCATATTACACACCACCTCCTGTAAATAGGTAAATAGAAAGATGCCACCTTCTATATACATTTAGTAACTAATAAAAAACTAATGATATGTTTAAATTATCCCTGTTATGGGTAAACACTATGTCAGTTGTCAAGGGGTAAAGATAGATAAGTCAAATGAAATGTCTGCCTTAAAATTTACTCAACAATGTACTTCAAACTCTCAGCTACCACCCAGGAACCACAGAGGAATTGGACTGAGGATGTAGCTAGACTCTTTTTGTTTTGTTTTGTTTTTGAGACAGAGTCTCCCTCCGTTGCCCAGGCTAGAGTGTCATGGCATCAGCCTAGCTCATAGCAACCTCACACTCCTGGGCTCAAGCAATGCTTCTGCCTCAACCTTCCAAGTAGCTGGGACTACAGGCATGCGCCACCATGCCCAGCTAATTTTTTCCATATAGTTTTAGTTGTCCAGCTAACTTCTTTTCTATTTTTTTAGTAGAGTCGGGGGTCTCACTCTTGCTCAGGTTGGTCTCGAACTCCTGAGCTCAAACGATCCGCCCACCTCAGCCTCCCAGAATGCTAGGATTACAGGTGTGAGCCACTGTGCCCAGCCCATAACTAGATTCTTAATAGAAGGTTTCACCTTTCTTACCTTTTCTTAAAGACTATTTGACACGAGGACTACTGTATATGAGACTTAGAATAATGTGAAATCATCATGTGACTTTTGGTCTTCAAGCACACTGAAATTTCTATCCTTTGATGTATTTTCATTGTGAAACTTTATATGGTACTATGTTACAAGTACTTGCAGAGCAAAAGCAAAAGTGCTTAGTGATGCAATTTCTTGGGTTTCTGGGCGGGGGATTAGAATAAGTGACACATACTTCCCTAATCTATAAAATAAATATGATCCTTCACACCAGGTCAACCCTGGAATGAGGAACATACATATCTGAGTTCAAAGTTCATGACTGTGGTATGAACTTTTCTGTAATATCATCACCCTAAGCTGGCTAAATAGTTAATTTGTATTTTTATTGAGCATATGTCATAGTAACTGTATTAGAGTCCTTTGGGATTACAGAAAGCAGAAAACACCAACTAAATAGATGGATTTACCCATAGTATTATAGTCAGGACATACACAGTTGCAAAAGAAGCTTATTGTAAAGATGCAATCACAAATAAAAATATAAATACAAGTACAGTTAGTCCTCACTGAGAACCCAGAATTTAAAAAGTTGGAAATTAATGAATGGAAGCTATCTACCTATCTACTTATCATTCATCCATCATCTCAATATTTGCTTCATTATCTTCTCTTTCTCTAGTAGTTTTCTTAGCTTACTCATTTGTGTATGGCTTCAAACAGCTCTCTCAGCCATTGAAAATTGCGTATTCCTCTACCAGAACTTCTTAGCCTAATGACCTAATTCCCAACTTTTTAATGAGTGGTCTAATTGTTCAAGCCCACAATTTCCAGCTGGGTTTACGGGTCTTGACTAAGTAGTGGGCTGGGCATAAAGTCACATGAAACATGTTGAATGTAGTTTTCCTTAGAAAGGGACATGGGTAGATTAGGCAGTGAAAGGTGCCTCTTGAAACAGGCAGCTTAATCACAACATGCCTAAAACTAGAACCATCTTTCTCTTCCTCGCCCTTCCTCAACCCAAGTCTGCACCTCTTTGTATTCACTATATTGGGGAATGACATCATCATTCATCTGGTCATATAATCTAAGAGGATAGCAGACAGTATTAGTGTCTTTTCTCTGTCTCCACATCCAATCTATTCTTGAAAGCTGATGATTCATTGATTTTATGACTTATGTGCCATTCACTTGCTGTCATTTTACATATTTCTTTTAATTTCTGAAAAAAGTAAAAGTTTTATATAGTATTCATATCTTTTAGACAAAGAAACAGAGGTTTAAAGTGGTTAAGTAACTTACTCAAAGTGAACTGGACAGCGAAAGACAGAACTGGGTTTCTATTCTGGGGACTCTGCCTCTGGCGATCTCACTGCTGTAGTCCCCCGCCGAGCCTCACGGGAAAGTAGAGTATTTGTAACAAAAAGACTCAGGGAAATCTAGACTTGCTGTAATTATTTTATACCTAATGCTGACTTTTGAATGGGCAAGTTATTGATTAATTTGTACCGTAATCAATTTCAAGGGAGACAGCTGGATAATGATAAATTAATGACCACTCAACTCTTGGGTCTGTGTTATTTCCTGTCTCCCTTCCTTCTTCCGGCCAGGGGTCCTTACCACCCTCGGTACCCCGAATGCCTGGCTCACTTCGATGCTTGGCCTCTATACTTTAAGGACTGTTGAACAACAATTTTAAACACATCTAACCTTTTTAAAAGCAAACTTTGAGTACTGCTACCAAGAAATAAAATATACAGAAAGGAGCGCAATTTGTTGATCTTCTCATATTTAAAAAAAACAAACTTGTAGGTAGGGGCAGGGCATTGCATCTGTTTTTTCTTCTACAATTTTAGTTTTATTTTTTCAATTAAATTTTTCCCTATCCAAATTGGGTCCTATTTCAGATTTGATTAATCATTGTAATCTCTCCCTCAATATCTAGAACAGAACAGTCTTTAGTTTCTATTTGTTCATGACAGTTGTGTGGCCCAAGTACATTTGTATATAGAGTGTGGGGGCTGGGGAAGAGTATAAAAGATATGATAAGAGTACGGCTCCTGTTAGCTTAACTTGAACAATGAGCATATAATTCTTGCATATTTGTTCTTATGACATTAATGGCCAAAGCTATGATTTATTTGATGTTGATTCTTGGTCAGATTCATATAGAACTCTATTAACTGTTTTATAATGCCCCACCTTCTGATTTATTTTGTAGCAATGTATTTATAGACACAGATGGAATTGCATATACAAAATGCTTTCCATTCAACATTACAGAACCTTGATTTATGATCTCTATTACTTATTTTCTACAGGAAATGTAATTGTCTTATTAGCTACTATTTTATACTGTATTCTTAACCTTTCCTCCCTTTAGCCAGTTCAAAACTTAGCCTTCTCTTAACAGTTTTGTATAACTCTATAAAGGCACATAGCACATTCTGTTGTATGAATATAGTCAGTTTAATATTGTCATTTTAAAGTTCTAGAGCACTTCTCATAGTGAAGGCACACAGTTAGACCTCAATAAATGTTACTGTAATTAAATGGAAATATAATTAAACTGATTGAATCTTATGTTTATTTTTCTATTTCTTATTTTAAAAATATTTTTCTTTGTTCTATAAATTTTAGAATTAAACACTTGGATACACTGATTGGGAGTCCCAAGGGGAATATGGTACACTGCAGCAAATTTTACTGATTTTAAAGTATTTTATATTTTTGTTTATTCTACAAAAATGGAAACTTTGACCAAACTTTTTATGTTGAGTATAACATAATATTCCAAAAAACTTTTGTGTTAGACCGTCATCTGTGCAGTCAAAAAATAATATATTTAAACTCTTTAGTAAATATCTTGTTTAATTCCTTAAATAAAAATAAATTTGGTTCTTTTAATGTTGCTTTGATAGTGGCTAAATATAAGAAATAAGAAGTTAGGTTAAAAAATAACATTTTTAATTCACTTTCCAAAGCACAGCAATTTATGAGAGGCTGGCTAAATATAAGAAATAAGAAGTTAGGTTAAACAATAATATTTTTAATTTATTTTCCAAAGCACAGCAATTTATGAGAGGCTATTGCAACAAGTCAAAAACTGATGGTAGCTTCTGCCAGGTTGGTAGTGATAGAGACAATGAAAAATAAATGGATTGGAATAATTTTGAAAG
>RJWJ010024569.1:0-24716 GCA_004363605.1 Indri indri | reverse complement strand
CCCTACCATGTGAGGACACAGCAAGAAAGCGGCATTTGCAAGCCAGGAAGAGGGCCCTCGCCAATCATGCTGGCACCCTGATCTCAGACTCCCAGCCTCCAGAACTGTAAGAAATAAACATCTATTGTTTAAGCCACCCGGTGGCATACGGTTATTTGCCGTGGCAGCCCAAGCAGACTAAGACACCACCTCACCCTGTCATTTGGAGGGTTAAGTGAGAAACATAGGTACCTGCAGCACCCATGGTAGGCACTGGGTCACCAAGTCAAGGTCACCTCCCGTCTCTCTTTTCTCATGCCATTGCTCCTGGCCCTCTCCTGTCTGTCTGTCTGTCTGTCTGGAAGACCTTGGTCATGGGCCTTGACAGACCTTGGTCGTGGACAGCCTCAGTTTCTGCCACTCCAGTCCGTGCGTGCTCATAATAAACTAGTGTGGCCCTGCCTTTGCACGCAGGTCCTTCTGCTCAGACCACCTCTCCCTGCGCTTCCCCACCACCGCCCCCGACACACGCACCCTGCACTTGCACCAGACAGACTTCTATGCACCTCTCCAGACCGTCTCAGATGGCACAGCAGAGCTGCTTCTGCGGGGCTGAGGGGAAACTTCCCCTTACCCAAAAGTTCAGATTAGTAAGAGAAAGAGGTTTATTGACCATGCACGCGGGGAGAATCACAGAGTGATTACCCAATATCCCAGTGGGGTCCAGATATTTTTATACCGTCCTTTTAGAGGGGAGGGGAGATGAGGAATATAGGTAATTCTGTTTAAGGGCAATAAATGGTTGCTGGGGAGAATGAACAGATGGGGGAAACAGATTGGCTTGTAAATGATTCTCTTTGGAAATTAAGTTAACCTGAAAACAGGTATTACCTTAAAATGGTTTGGGCCAGGTCTGGCTGCATTCTTGATCTTCTTTCCTGCAATACAGTGAGATGACAGGGAGGGGAAGGAAAGGCAATTGTTCTTTCTGATGGGTCCCTCAGGTTATGCAGATAGAGGGAAGGCCCCTTCCAGAGCCTGTTGCTCTCTAAGGGCCTTCCATTCAAAATACTCTTTATACCAAGGAGGCACATTCCGGGGTGACATTCCCTGAGCTCCTTCACTCCCATCTCCCCCACGCAGCACTGCCGAGCGGATGCACCTCCACCGTGCTAGGATTTGCAGCCTGGCGCCTCCTCCCACCTCTCCTGAGTGCTGCCCCCACTGAACATGTCAGAGCAGCTGTGCGCAAGGCCTGTGGGTTGGTGGAGGAGCAGCTGTGCCCTTCCCTTGCTTGCAGAGCCAGGTCACATACGTGAGGAAGGGAGGAATCGTGCCTGCTCGGAGGCCTTGTGGCAGCCTATAGCCCTCCGCCAGGCGGTGGTCCAGGTTTCATGTGACCCAGCTTGTCCAGTGAGCTGTGAGAAGTCAGCTTTCCTCCGGTAAGAGAGAGATGGACGCTCACATGTGCAGGTGAGATGCTTGGCCCATGCTTGGCCCCGCAAGGGTCATCTTGTCACCATGAGTGGCCCCAAGAATCTCAGGAGACACTGGTACATTGTTGAACCCCTGACACAATTCTCGAATCACTTGCCTCCGAGTTTCTTGTTAAGTTAGACAATCAATACCTGCATCGTTTAAGTTGCTGAACATCAGGAATTCTGTTTAACACAGTGCCCACCTCACAGGATGGTTTTGGACATTGAATAAGTTAGTTCATGCCAGCCACTTGCCCCTAAAGCAGTCTGGTCACTGCCCAGCACTGAGGCCACCTGTAGTACATGCCCAGCACCTGGCTGAGGCAGGGGTGAAGGGGGTTTTGGACCTGACTGGGTGGGTTCCAATTGCTGAGTGCCCAGAAAAGGCACCAAGGCTTGGCTGACCAGAGCACCTCCAGGCTGCTTCCTGGCACACATCTGCGAATCTGCGACAGAGCGGCCTAACATTTCAACATCATGCTAACCCTTGTGGAGATGTGTAAAGCACCTAGTGTGTGAGGGTTGCCGTGTTTGGCCTGAAGTGAGAATTAGCAACTTGACCGGAAGATAGTGTCTGGTTTTAGTCTGTTCAGGTTGCTGTAACAAAGCACCAGGGACTGGGGGGCTTACACGCCACAGAAATCTATTTCTCACGGTGCCGCAGGCTGGAAGTCCAAGATGAGGTTGCCACGGTGGTTGAGCTCTGGCGAGGACTCTCTTCTGAGTTGCAGACAGCCGTCTTCTTGTGTCCTCACATGGCAGAAAGAGAATGCGAGAGCTTTCTGGGTCCCTTTTTATAAAATCCCATTCGTGAGGGCTCCGCCCTCAAGACGCGCTCACCTCCCAAAGGCCCCACCTCCCCGTGTCATCACACTGAGGGGTTAGGATTTCATGTATGAATTCGGGGTACACACACGTTCAGTCCACAATACCTCATAAACGTTCATCTCTTCTCACCTCTCTTCCTTTTCTCCTCTCTTGCTCTCTTTTGGTTAGACCCGACACACCTTAAAACAGTGGCCATTGGAGCTAACAGTGACTGCTAAAAGATAGGGAAAAATGTTTTTCCTACTCTCACTACTCAATATAACAGTTCTGATACCAGATGCATGGGGTTTTTCCCCCACACAACAAGCAAGCAATTCTGCAGTGGACACCGGCCAGGTGTCCCTAATTCAATTCGGTTCTGACACTGTCTATCTGGAAGTAGTGTCCGGTCCCACAGGTTAAGAGCTCTGTCCGACAAAACTGCCCCCACTTCAGATGCCAGTCGCACGACCTGTGCTTCTGATAGACCAGCTATAAATCGGGGTTTCCAGGACTCCCTCCTTGGGTTCAATTAATTTGCTAGAGCAGCTCACAGAACTCAGGGACACACTTATGTCCTTTATTATAAAGGATCTCACGGAGGATACAGATGGACAGCCAGATGGAGGAGATGGGCAGGGCAAGGCGTATGGGAGGGGACTTGGAGGTTCCATGCCCTCGCTGGGCCCAACACCCTCCAGGAACCCCCATGCGTTTAGCTCTCCAGAACCTCCCTGAACTCAGTCCTTTCGGGTTTTTATGGAGGCTTCGTTACTTAGGCATGACTGATCGCATCATTGGCCATTGGCGCTCAACTCAACTTTCAGCCCCTCTGCCCTCCCTGAAGGTTGGAGAATAGAGCTGAAGTCCCACCCTCTAGTCATGCCTTGGTCTCTCTGGTGACCAGCTCTCATCCCAAGGGTACCTAGGCACCCCCAGCCACCAGTCATCCCATTAGCATATAAAATACACTTATTATTCCAAAGATTCCAAGGGTTGTAGGAGCTGTATGTCAGGAAATGGGGACAGAGACCAAATATATATTTTGCAATATTATAGGTGCCCTCCAAGTCCCAGGGCTCCACCCAGTGGGGCAGTTTCCAGGTGGAGATTGGGCCTCCCTGCAAAGAGGCCAAGGCTACTCACAGGCTACTGGACAGGTGTCCACTGCCCTCCAAGGGCTTCCCGCCATGAACACAGAGCTACTCTTGTCTGCAGAGAAGGGAATTGTGCATAAATGTGCATAGGGTGACCTAGGGCAGTGAGAGAACACTGGCCTCAGAGTCATGTGCCCCAGGTTAGGTTATCACTTTGTCATTAATTAACTGGGTCACTCCAGGAGGGTCCCATGACATCCCTGACACCCCTTCCTTGTCTGTAAAATAGGGGCCTGAGTTACATAACCACGAGTATCCTGTGAACTTGAAACTGACTCCACTGCTTGCTAAATATATAGCTTCGAGCTAGTTATATATTTAACCTCCCAAAGTTTCCATTTTTCTGACGTGTAATTTGGGCATGAACAAAATCCTGACTTCGTAAGGTTTAGAAATAACATGTATCAGGCACTTGGCCCTGGGCCAGCCAGGCAACAGGCACTTAAACAGCAGAAGTTCTCGTCACTTCTAGTTGTAGATCTCGGTCTTGTGGTAAAATTGTGATTCAGACCACTACTGTCACTTTGGACACTCAGGAAGCACAGACGCCTTGCCCAGTGGGGCTGGCAAAGCGACTCAGTGACCCTTTTGGGCAGAGCTCGTGCAGTAAGCCCTGGCCCCTGTGCTGCTGTCCAGACCAACTTACTCCCTGTTAAGCGAATTTTCAAAAGACTTCTAGGTCGGAGCCATAATTAGCAATGACTGAAGGCTTTGAGTGAAAACAGCAAGCTTCTGCTGATCTACAGCAGCCGCTTACTTCAGGGAGGAAAGGCAGATAGCAAAAGGTGCTGGGATTGCAAATGCACCCAGAGCCCTCAGCCTGAGTGCTGAGCGGGTGCTGAGTTGTAGCCCCACACTCCGAACTGGAAGCCCTCCCTCCCCGCCAAGGAGAGTCACCACCAGCGAAATCCCTCCAGCCTCCAGCACCCCCTCACTGGGAGCTCCCAGGCTCTGCCCAGGCACACCCGGACCAGGTTCTCAAAGAGATTTCTAGCACCTCAATAGCAAACCGTCTTCCACTTCTCAGTTCCGTAAACCTGGCATCTCTGACATGACATGGGACTTTTTTACCTTCTTACTCCTATACATCCACTTTGCAACCAAACCAAGGTTCACCTACTACCCTCATAGCCTACACTGAACGCCTGTGGGATAAAGAAAGTTGTCAGTTGCTCACAAATCAGAGCTTTGGGAGACCCCTAATTCTACGCTCATGTACACACCAGCCCAAGCACACAGACGTCCATCCTCTCCAAGTGGTCTGGGTACCGTCCAAGCACCTACACATGTGTATATTAGAATATTTCGTTTCTTTTTTGCACTTAGGCTCAGTTCTGGTTTCCAGCTGGCCAGTGGGTTTCAGTTTACTTATCTCCATTTTTGTTCTCCAAAGTAGGCACAAGAGAATTGCTTCATTCTAAGGTGAATTATTGCAGGAAAAGAGAGTTGCCTCAATGGGTGAGATGGACAGTGTTCAAACCTCTACCATGAAAACTCTGATTTTTTTCAAGGCTACTTTGAAAGAGATTTCCATTGGGAGCATCCTTGCACCTGCACAGATATGCTCATCTGGCCAGTTGCTTTTCAGTAAAACTGGCAGAGACGAGACTCACACTCCCTTACATCTTGTCACCTCACCCCCTTGAGTTAGTGGGGCCAGGTGACTCATGCCGGCCAGGGGAACGTGAGCAGCAGCCGCTGGGTCCTGTCCAGGCAGAGGTAGGAAGAGCTGGCACAGCTTCTCCTTCTCTTCCTTTCCCTGCCCTGGAGGCCCCCACCCTCCCATCCTCTGCAGAGGTGCAGCTGCAAGAAAGAGGAGGGCCACCTGACCCACGTCAGACTCTGTGCGTGAGCTCTGAACCCGAGACTTGCAGGTGTGTCTACTGTGGCCACTCCCATTAGTACCTGATCAGCTTCAGACAGCCCCTTTTACGTTCTTGGCTGCAGGTCGTTGGTGCGATTTACTATCCTGTGCTCGTTTCTCAAGCTTGTGTGGAGTCTCTGCTGTGTGCCAGGGACTACTGGGCCTGGGATTGGGAAGGGGAGTAAATCGCTCCCCGTGCCTCCCCTAAAGGATTGTACAGTCCATTAGGGCAAGGCAGATACATGGTCAGCTAGCGCTCCTGAACAGATCTGATGTGGGCAAAAGAATCGTCTCTGGGGAATTGTCTCAAAGTTCTTGTTTCAGCAAACCCAGAGCAATCGTTGGAGCTCACGGGAAATATTAGCATGAAAGGCTGTGTTTCCTTTGGTCAGATTTAACTGGACAGCTGTTTCACTGTATCAGATTCAATTTGGCTATTAATCGATTCATAATTCTTCACCTAACAAGCACATACTCACCCAGGCGCATCCTGAGCGGGAGAAAGACCCCACTCCAGGAAATGCACAGTCGAGTAAATGTGCAACAAACAAACTCACTCCCAGGAAAGTGTTTGTTCTCTCAAGTTGTGGAATAAAAAATAAAGCGTGCTTGAAGGGTCATTTTATACCCACTAGGTTGTAAAAAAACAAAAAGTGTTTTTTAAATACTAGCCATCGGTATTAGAATGCCAGGGCTGCCATGACAAAATACCACACGCTGAATGGCTTTAACAACAGAAATGTATTGTTCTGGAGGCCAGAAGTTCAAGATCGAGGTGTGAGCAGGGTTGGTTCCTTTTGAGGACTGTGAGGAAGAGTTTGTTCCAGGCCTCCATCTCGAGCCTCTGGGGTTTGCTGGAACCTTCGGCGCTTTGACTTGTAAGTGCTTTGCCCTTCTCTGCCTTCATCTACACATGGTGTTCTCGCTGTTTGTGCACCTGTCCCCACGTCCAAATTTCCCCTTTCTTACAAGGACGACAATCGTATTGGATTAGGGTCCACCCTAATGACCTCAGCTTCACTCGGTCATCTGTAAAAACCCTATTTCCAAATAAGGTCACATTCAAAGGTCCTGGTAGTTAAGACTTTGACATCTTTTGAAAGACACAATTCAACCTGTAAAAATACCCAGCTCTGGCAAGGTGGAGGTGAAACTGGTCTGCTTATACAATGACGTTTATAGCAGTAAAAATAGCTATGCAATGTTAGGGAAGCAATATGGTCATATGCAACAGTAACTACCAAGATGAATGTCCTTTGGCCCACAGACCCCACTCTCTAGGGATGGACACTGCTGTGTAGGTCAAATCGGGGTGTTAGTCTCCCCAGGGCGGTACAGCGTCAATAGAAAGGACTCAATGCTATAGGTTAAAACCAATTTTCTGGACCCAAGTCATTTTCATTTTATTTATTTATTTTTTGAGACAGGGACCCACTCTGTCACTCAGGCTGGAGTGCAGTGGCATGATCACAGCTCACTGCAGCCTCAAACTCCTGGGTTCAAGCAATCTCTTGCCTCAGCCTCCCGAGTACCTGGGAGTACAGGTGCATACCACCATGCCTAGCTAATTTTTCTTTGTCTTTCTTTTTTTGTTTGTTTGTTTTAGAGACAAGGTCTCCCAATGTTGCCCAGTTTGATCTCATGGGTTCAAACAGTCCTCCCGCTTTGGCCTCCCAAAGTACTGGGATTACAGGCATGAGCCTGGCCATTTTAATTATATTTAAATAGATGTATGTATTATAGTCACCATTTATAGCCCTAGAGTCTCCAAATGTTCATTTTTTTTCCTGCTGTTAGGAGAACTTCGGTGGGAAAGTTTGGTAAGATCTGTGTTCAGGAAATAATTCAACAGAGCTGAACCCTCTAGGCACAAAGATGACTGTTGCAGCAGTTATTGCTGTTCCCAAACCAGAAACAAAGAGCCATTCGGCTAATATATGGTGAACACCTTCTATCTCTCAGGTATTGTGCTAGGGGCTGGGAACACAGTGGCGAAAAGTCATTCCTAGTCCCTATTTGCAAAGACCCTATGGGTCCCAACTGGTGAATGTTTTAATAAATTATATTCTTAACATGTTAGCATAACATGCAGACATTAAATGGTAACTAAGAAAAATGTAAATAACATTTAAAGTTCATAAAGAATTTCAAGTGGCATATTATTCTATTAACTATTTGAAATATGCATGCTTGTTGACTTTTGTCTGTTTCGTTCAATTCCGTATCCCTGGTGTTGAGAACAATGCCTGACACACAGTAAGTGCTTAATAAAATTTGAGGAACTGAATTAATGTATTGAGGACTGGGAGGTTATAGGCAAAATAAAAATCAAAAAAAGAAACACCATTGTTGTGCTTGGGTAATGGAATCATGAATATGTTTTCCTCCTTTTTTTTCCCAAAAATGTCTTGTATGCAGTTGTTACTACTGTTTGTTGAAAAATAAGTTCATAAATTGAAAAAAAAGCGTCCCTACGCCAAAGAAATGAAAGTCTTAAAAAATTAAAAATAAAAGAACTATGACTCTAGGATGTCCCTTGGGCTGAAAGGCTGTCAGATCTTGATCTCTCTCGGCACTGGACAGAGGAGGGGCCGTTGCAAAGGTCCCCGTGAGAAGCGACGAGGACCCAAACTAAGAAGGTACCAGGGTGTCAAGGAGGGACTGATTCTCCAGACTTTTGATGGGGATCAGAAAACAATACCCCAAAAAGGCCTCAGCAGCAAAAGCATTTCCTCTGGCCTTCTCCCGCCCGCCTGTCTCAGTCCCATTCTCTCCCGGGGCTAGCCGTGGAAACCAGAATCCCTCTTCCCCAAAGCAAGTCATAAAAGCCAGAACCCCTTTTCCCACAAGCCATAAAACTTAAAACTATTCTGTGTAAAAACTGGCCATAAAGAAATTATCTGACCTACCTTGGTCTTAAGACCCCCATTTCAGAGAGGGCCTGCGTCACATGCAGAAGGAAGGCTGCTGCTCAGAGAGGCCAGGAAGCATCCAGAGCCTGCTGGCATTTGATCAGACCCTTTTTGTCCAATCGCATTTCTGCACGGCTGTCCATACTTTGTTGAACCTAAACATAAAAATGGACAATTTCCCCTGCGTCTTTGAGTTTTCATTCTGAAGGCTCCTGTGTGCACATGTTCAATAAATCTGTATGTCTTTCTCCAGTGAATCGATCTGCCTCGTGATTTTTCAGCGAATCTTTAGGGGGCGGGGCCTTCGCTCCTCACACCTTCTCATCTTCCACGCCCAGTTGCTCTGCTCCAATGTCCCTAACGCCGCACTGGCTTCTGGCCCCCTCTCTTTGCCCGCTCGTCCAAAAGAGCAGTGGGACTTGTCCCACATTTGGGTGCCTTTCGGACGAGTTCAGAAAAGCCCGCCCTGAATAAGGGGCTGGCATGCTCACTCGGTTGACACAGGATGTTCGCAATTCTACCCGTCCTGCAAAACAACAGTCCACCGAATCAAACCCACAATGAACTAGCAATGTCCCCCGTCTCTTCCCAGTCAGGCAAGTGTCTCAAATCAGAGAGCTGGTGCTGCCCGCGACAGCTCCCTCTCTCCGTCCCGCCGACATCTGCACAGTCGATCGGTCCCTGAGCCTCACGGATGCCACCTAAAAACACACGTCCCAAAGCCTCCCGTTCTCTCCACCCTACACCACCGTCTGAGTCCAACGCCTCTTAACTGGTCTCACCGTTTCTACCACTGGCCTCTCTGATCCATTCTTTACATAATAATAAAGAGATTTTTTTTTTAAAAACTCCACCCAGATTATGTTATTATACTGTTCCATGTCACTAGCTTCAGTGGTGCCCATTTCAGCTGGGACAAAATATAGAAGCTTCACAGGACGGCAAGTGCCCAAGTTCTCTCTCCAGCCCCTCTCCCCGCCGTACCTCCCCTCATGTACCCTGCTGGCTACACTGGCCTTTTTCAGTCTCTCAAGTGAGTCAAGCTTTTCCATACTGCAGGGGCTTTGCACATGCTGTTCTTCCTGCCTGGAGTGCCCTTATCCCCACTCTTGGCCTAATCAACAGCTATTCCTTCTTCAGCTCTCAGCTTTATGTCATCTCCTTCGAAGGGTCTTTTATAACCTTTTCATATAGGTTAGAAATCCCTGCTATGCTCTCTAAGAGTACTCGGTATTTTTCTTTCATGTAGGTATCGAAATGTATACATTTCTTGTTCATCTGTGTGATTATTGGCTATTGGTTTTAATGCCTGTTTCTCCCATTAGCCTGTAACACCTATGAGAGCAGAGAACGTCTGTTTTGTTCACCATTGTCACCCACTTGGTGCCTAGCAAGGTGCTCAGCTCCTGGTGAGCCCTCAACTCATATTTGCCAAGTGAATGATTCAATGAACAAATCCAGATATCACTTACATCACGAGAAATATTTCCTGGTTATGCCCTTAATCCGTTGGATCCAAATTTATTCAAGAGTTACATGATGAAGAGTAACCAAAACACATAATTCTTCTGCTAACATGGAAGATGTATTCCAAGGGCATACTTCATGGTTTGACAGTTCATTTCTAGAGGTAGAAATATTGCAGGCAATCAGATGTAGCCCAGGGTGCCAGACAAGGGTTTATCTTGCAAATATCATTAAATACTTTATAAATTAGGCAATTTCAGGCTGCAAGGGATAAAGACATACTCAGCTTGTCTCAGTGAATGGAAGTCTATCAGTTAGGACTCTTAATATTGCATGTGACAAAGGACCTAACTCAAGCTGCCTTAAACAACAACGAGGATTTATTGGCTTCATAACTGGAAAGCGTGGAGACAAGACTGTCCTTCTTCGGGTAAGACGTGACTCTGTGGCCTAATGATGTCACCAGGGTCCCAGTTTCTCCCAGCTGCCGACTAGCCATCCATGCGTTGCTTTGTCCTTAGGTCACGCTCAGTTGCTGGTCACTCAGGTTCTTCTTTCATGGAAGCAAAAGGCCTGCAGCCCCCCAGACCTCGTGTCCTCACAGCCCTGAGCTAGAGAAGACAGTGCCTTTCTTCCAGAATGGCCTGCAGGGATTCTCCAACCTGACCAATCGGCAGAATCACACTACGAGCTGATTCCTGATGTCCCAGCACCCTGCCCCCAAACGCGGTATAGCTGGTATACAGCCTGGACATCTGCAATTCTTGAATTTCTTTTACAGAAAATTATAAAGGAGAAACCAAAATGGTCCCATAATTCCACCATTCAGACGACACGGAAGTTTTCCAGTAATAGTAATCAATGCACAAAGCAAGAAAATAAACAGTGTAGAATAAAACGTAAGCACTTCTCCTCCCATCCCTTTCCCCAAAGGCATCGCTGTTATCAGTTTCTTGCATATTTCCCATTAAAAAGATTTTGTGCACTTACCAAAATATATAGTGTATCATTTAAAAAAATTTTTGTGGAAAATGGATGACACCATTTATACTGTTCTGCTTCTTGCTTTTTTCACTACACAACATAACTCAGAGATTGCTCTACATCAGCAAATAGAGTTCCTCTTAAATCTCTTTAAAAGATTCAAGAGTGTACCGTAGTTTATTTACCCAGATTTCTGTCGTTGGAGATTTGGGTTGTTGGCTACACAAACAGTGCTGCAGTGGACGCCGTTCTTCATCGACCTAGACATTCTTTTGTCGGGGATTCCAGAGTCAGCTCCTAGCAGTGGAATTGCTGGGTCAAAGGTTACTCACCTTTGAAAACTGTTCATGTGTGTTTCCAAAATCTCTTTTGTTGAGTTCACTAGTTCAGCCTTTACTCCCATTTGAAATGTCACAAATGCTGCTCATCATTACATGTGGGTGTCTTGTGGTAGTATGTGGTGGGAGGTTCTGGGAATCCATGTTTGTAAAAGCTCATTGTGGATTCTGAAGCTCATCCAGGTGACAGAGCCATCGCCCCACCTTGCCGCACAGGTGCCCAAATCCACCAAGGTTGCATTGGTTGCCATGTTGCATCTGCTCCCATACTCTGGCCAGCAAGGGAGGGGCATTACGAAACTTTATAATTTTTGCCAGTCGGATTCATGAAAATGATTTGGCATTGCTGTTCTGACTCGCATTTCCTTACTTCTGGGGGAGGATGAACTTCATGTGTTTATTGCTCACTGGTATTTTTTTTTTCCTTGCTCTGCCATTTCACAGTCTCCGCGCAGCATTTGCTAGGTTGTTTGTATTTTTCTTATTTATAGGTGCTCTTTGCAAATTAAAGAAATTAGTGTGTGTTCACCTGTGTTCCAGATATTTTTCCCCTTGATATCATTTCTTCTGACTGATTAATGGGTTTGTTTGTTTAGCTACACAGAGGTTTTTGTTTTCTTCTAATACAGTGAAATTTTAAAATCTTTTGCCTTTATGGTTTCTGGAGGAATTGAGTTTTTAAAACTCCGGGGTGATTCTGCCAACTTTGGGAGTTACATCCTGCAAGACAGGATATAAATAAGGAACGGAATACAGCCCCTGCCCTCGGAGATCTACAACTGCGTGGGAGAGGAAAGAGTTTACACATAAAGGGCACGATCTGAGAAGTTTCGGACGAGCGATGAGGACGGGCCGGGCCTCTCCTTGCCCTGCGCCCCGCAGATCCCCCTGGAGGGGGGTGGGAGGCCCCAGTGGGCAGCAAAGGCGGAGAAGAGCCAGCTGCACAGTGGAGGGGAGGGGGCCGGCATGGCAGCGCAGAACGTGAGGCCTCCAGGCTGCATCCGCACCACCCTGGAGCGCAGACTCAGGGCTCTCAGCCGTCAGTCCCCACCTGCCCTCCAGAGCCGGCGAGGCCTGGCTGCAGGGCTGGCCCTGCCACCCTCTGGACAGGCCATGGGGCAGAGCGTCCCTTCATCCTCGGTCTTGCCCAAGCGGAGACGATCAAGTAAAAGCATAAAACAAGCACTTAAGTCAGTTTTTGCTTCTTAAGACCCTGCTTAATGCAGAGCTGGGGAATTCTGAGCAAAGCTGGGTTTCCGCAGGCTCCAGTGGACAGAGGGGAGCATATGGTTTCATGGAGAAAACCAAAGCGATTTCTAGCCCGGGGCCTCTGCAGGGGAGGAACTGGTGTTACTCAACTCTGTATCCCTCGCAGCTTCTAGAGCAGGGTCCTGGATTACACCGCAGCTTGGATGAATGAATGAATGAATCGGTCCATGTGAAAGGATTTGAGTTGGGCCTGGAAAGACTAAGGATGAAGACCCTTTCCTTCTTTCCCAGTGCAAAAGAATGCCTGGCACGCAGTGAGTGCTCAATGGAGTTGTCAGACGGGGCTGGGGTGGTGATGGGAACCAAGGTGCAGAGGTAAGAATAAAAAACAATACTCACACGATAGTGAGAGCAGCCTGTTTAATGACGAAAAGTACACATGGAAGGGCAAGTTGGAGCCACCGATGCCAGGCTAAGGGAGATGGTCTCTGTCTGCCCACTCATGGAGTCACTGATGACTCTGTTTAGGCCAAGGCGCAGTTAATACCAGTGTCACAGGAAGACTTGTTTGGTAATAATAATAGGATGGATTAAAAGTTAGGAAGAAATTTTAAAACCCCCCGTCAAGAGGGAGTTATAATCTGGGCTAAGGTCGGGGCAGTGCAATTGGAAAAGAAAGGATGGATTCAAGTCACTGGGCAAAGGAGGGACTGGAGGTATCTGGAAGGGAGGGGGCGGAGGAGCGAGGGGAGGGGGAGGCAGACAGGCCTGGCTGGCTTGGGGACTTGCGCCCGCATGGCTCGGCTGCCCTGCTCCCCTGAGAGTCAGTTGTTATATTTGCCTAGTCCCTGGAGTCTTCTAGTATGTTCTTCTTAACCTCCCTCTAGGCTCACAATCTGCCTTCTTTGAACACCTAGGATGCCAAAGAGGAAAAGGCGAGAAGGCAAAAGACTAAGAGACAGTTGTACCAGCAGGAGCCGCGCTCTGGGCCAGAGCCCTGGATCAGCAAAGAGACGGGACCAGCCGCGGCAGAGGAACGCACTGGGAACGACCTGTCCCTGCCGGCACATAGGGAGGCTGGAGCCCCTCTCAGAAAGGCCTCCAATACCTGCTGAATCGAGACTTTTCTTCTGCAGGAAATGAGGAGAGCCTAGAGCATTCCAGGTGGGGCATGAGATGGGTCCGCCCTCCGTGGGTATCGTGGATGGGGAGGGACAGAGCCCAGAGCCAGTGAGATCACGTGCGAAGCTGTGTCACTGACTGGGGTGGGGACTGAGGGGTCTGACACTCGGGTGGTGGCCGTGGGAAGAGGGAGACACAGCAAGGGAAGGAGGGACAAGATTCCGCGCCTGGAAAAGGAGGACAAAGGAGAAGGCGGTTGGAGGCCTTTGTCCCTCCTCTTGTCACTGAGCCCTGCAAGCCCACGCCGTGGCTTCCCCACCGTGGAGGGACCCGGCGCAGGCCGGTCCCGAAGGGTGTCAGGGACAAGAGGCCCTTTCTTGCTGGTCCTGTTTCCATCCTGGGTCTCAGCACACGTCACAGGGCTGATGTGAGAACCTACGGGCCTCGACCTTGGGAACTCACTCTCATTAGAAGGTTCGAAAGTGATGTTTTTAGCCACCATGAAGGCCCAAGCAACAGCGCGACTGTGATGGCTCAAATCCCAGGACCTGCTTGCTGCCAGGAGAGAGCCTCGGTGCGTGTAAGTCTGTGTCACTGGATGGACAGGTCATCCGTGAAGGCCGGCGGGAGGACTCTGCCGCCTTCGTCACTTCATTTCTGCAGCGTCGCCTGAGCTAACGGTTCCTGCAGGAACCCCACAGAAAATGTGTCCGATGATCACATTTTGCTTTCCATGTGCCGAAAAGTTAACTTTAGAACTCTATAGTCTCAAGAAAGTTGGGCTCTCTTTTCCTTCAAAATTTTATGGGGGAGAAAAATTGGAAAAAGAAAAAAAAAAAACTGGGCTCTTCATTATGAAGAAAAGTCAACGACTGTCCCAAGTTTGCCCTAATGAAAAATGGATGGATCGATTTCACAGCACATGGCTACGCTCGCGGTACCTCCCTCTGAGGGTTCCGTCTGCATTCTCTCTTGTTCCATGCTTGTTCTTCTTCAAAATAGGAATGATGTTCGGGACATTCAAAAACTCCGATACTATTTATATGATTATGAAGGCAATAGCATTATTTGGTCGGGAATCATAATAATAACCCCAGCACCCAACACAATACCTGGAGTCTCACCTGTACTCCTGCGGTGGCTGAGCCCAGTTGTCTTTTGGTTTGGGTGTAACTTCTACACGTATCTATCTCCCTTGCTTTCTTCCCTGCACTTGATTCCAGTCTCCCTGAGGTCCAGGAATGCCTTCAGACCCCAGCTCTGACACTCCTGGGGTCCCCCAACCCCAGCATTCAGAGCATAACAAAAGTTGATGAGAGTGAGTATGTAATGATGAGTAACAGATCACTCAGAATTTTGAAACCAGCAAGCAAAATTATTTTACACTGTTTTAATCATGGCGACTCATGCAATTTTGGTGTAATTAGCCTTTTATTCTTACTCATATTTTAATTATGAAGCAAATATGCAAATGTATGCTAATGGTATAGCTAAGCAAATTATCCATCGCATTTGAGGAAGCACTCAGGCAAATTTTAAAACGGGATCATGGATCTGACTGTCAGTTCCAGAAATGGACTTAAAAACAATGGGCAGAGTTCCCTAAATGCACAGTGAACTTGGCCCTAGAGATACAGCTTTTCGGAGAGCTTTTGCGAACATGTGTTGAGAGGTTCCAAGGGAAATGAATATTTTCCCCTCAGTTCTTGCTGAGCCTTCTGGATTCAGTCCGGAGCCTGTATCTCTGGGTCTGCTTGTGTGCTGAAGCTCCCAGGGACAGAGCCTAAGCCAGAAGACCCTCATCCCCAGGCTCTCCAGAAAGACAAGGAAGGTCGTGACTGGGATCCAGCAGTTGGTCACGGTGTGCTTCTGTACGCTGCTCGGCCACAATGCCACTGAAGCCGTGATCCACATGGTCCTGTCTCACACCAATGGTCGAGTCAAGAAACACCACCCAGCAACCCCAGAGTCATCCCAAATAATGGAATTTCTTCATATGCATTTCTCAATCACTGTAACAGAGACACGTGGGCCACTGCAACATTTCTTTAAATCTCCTTCCTTTTCCATCTAGTTCACTCACATGCCAGCACCTCTCGCCCCAAAACTCCCTGAAGAACTCCTCCCCAGCCATAGCCTGGGTCGGCAGAGAAGCCACCCCCTTCCTGGAGGACAGGGGCAGGAGAAGGTGAGTCCACCGAGACGCCCTGCCTCCCGCTGATGGGCAGGGGAGGGCGGCCTGGGGGTGCTTGACTCACTGCCCTTCCACTCTCGCTGCAGCAGTGGCAGGACCACACACCTGCAGAGGGAACCCGAGCCACAGAACAGGAGGTCAGACAGGCCTGCATGGCCTTGCAGTGCAGCACATGTGAATGGTTGCGGGGCTCCCTGGACTCCGCGCCAGTGATGAAATCTCTCTGTCACCAGAGGTGTAGAGGATGGTCAGATCCATGTGAATGTCAAGGTCATAAACCCAAGCATCACCAGCGGATCCTGTTGTTAACAGACCTGAGAACTACACCCTCCTCCCCTGGCACAGGGCGATACCTGAGTTTTCCTTAGCCGATGGTGATGTCCCCCAGCCACCCCATCTCCTACTCTGTGCCCCGCCCTCCCCACTGTGCCCTGTTAAAACCATTTTCTATGGAGCCCTGGCTGGGAAGAAACCCTGGATGCGTCCTTTCAAGTGCAGGGACTGGCCTTCCACGCGGCCTCGGCCTGTCCTGTGATTCTGCCACTCCATGGCTCCTACCCTCCCCTGTGCTTCCCGGGTCCATTTCCAGAGCTGGCGCAGAGAAGGACAGCGTCGACGAGGTGGGGAAGGCGAAGGGGGCTGTGGAAGAGACTCCCCACCTCGCCCCAGAGGGGCTGATCTTACCCGGATTGTTTTTTCCTCAAAGACAAACTGCTCTGGCCCAGCTTCCCATACCCACCTAATCCACAGTCCACACACAATTCTGGAACTGTCAAAACAAGACCCGAAGACCTGACGCAGACAATTAACACAGGTCAAGGCAACCCACCCGCCACCTCCTGTTTCTCCTGGATGTCTCGTCAAGACTTTAGCAAGGCCGGTCCCCCTGTTCCCAGCTGTGATATCACCAGGAGCAGGTTGTTGAGCTGGGGACTCCTGACATTAGGCTGGAAGCTATAATTACCCGGTGTATAATTTGGTTGCTAAATGGATTGTTTACAAAGGTGTGCGTGATGAAATCGCAGGCGGGACAGAGCAGAGAGACAGGCAGTCATTAACGTCCCCACCTCCCTCCAGGCTCCCACCTGCCAATTGCGGCTGTGGCTCGGCTCGCAGACTCTGACCTTGCTGAGTCACCTGGGCCTCGTGTTCTGTGACGCTTGGGAAATACCTGGCCTTCCTCCCTCAGGTTCCATCCGGTAATCACTCCCAGCGGAAGCAGACTCACCTCAGCACAGGACTGGGGACAGAGTTCTGTTGTCACAGGCCCCCAGGGTTAGCCTGAAAGGAAAATGAGCCCAGCGGAAGTCCCCAAGGCCCAATGGGGGTGGGGGTCAAAATCTCGTTCATTCCAGGGTTCCTACAAAAGGTTCAGACCTGGAGCATTTCTGCCAACAACTGAAGTAATGACATTGAGGACCACCCGACGGCCTCTGCAGGAGGAAGGGAGAATGGACATTGGCTTCTCTGCACAGAGGCCGAAATGTCAAAAGGCCTTTCTGAGATCAGAGAAATCACTTGTCGACAAACAAGGTGACATGCACTAGGGACAAAGAGAGGTGGCTTTTTTGCAGGAATCTGCACAAAGCTAGAAACACAAACTAGGAGTCATGAGTTAAATATTAAAAGGTCCAGAAGGTCAGATCATATCTTAGATCAAACGTGCCTTTGTAATAAAACACTATCTTAAAACAGAGAAAAAACTCTACCATAATCTCTATGTGTTTCTATCAAAAGAATCGAAGAAGGAAAGAATCTTAAAAACTAAGAATAAAAGGATTTACCAAGAAATGATCCCTCTAGTGTTAAGAATGGAAATTTTGGGAAGGCATGAAAAATCGGGCAGGGTCCCTGAATGGGAAACAAAATAACTAAAGGGCTGGGAAGTTCCTTGAAGGAAGAAGGGTAGAGCATTCGAAAGTGTTCACGCTACACAAAGGCAGGTGCGAGGTGCTCCAATCCTAACAGTACACGCAGCGTTGTCAGGAATTCTAGGCACAGTGGTGCAGATTTCTGTCTGACATTGGTCTTTCTGGACCTTATCTTAGGAGATTTAGTTAATAAAGCACTGAGATAATATTAACAGGAGTTTCACCTGCAAAGGGGTCCCGCTGTCCCTGCCAGAAACCCACGAAAAGGCTGGCGGCTGGGTAGTCGTGAACCAACTCTTGTCTCTCTGCAACAGCAACACCTAGCAAATATTCATGGCACCCACAGGACTCCAGGATGGTGGAACCTGAGCATCCGTGGTGAACATGACGGGCTCCATATTTGTTCTCACAGGAGTCACATTAAAATGAGTCACAATGTAGGGAGCTAGAAGGGCATGGAAGATAAAACTCACTGTAAGTTCTACTCAACCCCACGGGCCTTGAGGGTGGAGAGGACAACCCTACATTTTGGCAAGAAGGCAAAATAGGATTGGTGAGACTCTTCCCCCTCAAGTGGCCATGAGGAGCCCGAGGTTGCTCAGAAGCCCAGACGCTGCTCTGCTCAGAGACCCACCCCTCATCCTCCCAGGCCATCTAGTCCTGCCATCAGTCCCCTTGTTCCCTCTGGCCTGTCTGCTGACTCTGAGCGGGGGTCGGTCCAGAACCTTCCAGCCTGCGCCCAGGGGGTGAACGGTTTGTGTCCAGTCCCTTCACTCCATTATACCCACATAGCCTCTAAATGGCTGCCACACGGTGACAGGGCCCAGTTTTGAGCTACCACTGGGAGAGATGAGATCCAAAGTCTTGCTCCCTTCCTGTGAGCTCTGTCACCTGCGGGGCTCCTGCTGAGCGCTGCCTCTTCGTCTCAGAGCGAAGCTGGGTCTGCATGTTGGCAAACGGCAGTTGGACTCTGGCAGCTTCCATTGTGGACACAGGGGCTACGAAGAAGGAAGGGCCGCACTGGTTCACTGCATTCCAGAAATAATTAAAAACCCCTGCTGTACAGGTTACTTCATGTAATGTTCTCTCCAACTATATGAGGAGGGCTCCTATCAGTAGCCGCACTTAACAGACAAGGAAACTGAGGCACAGACCGGTCACACGGAGCTTGCAAAGCCTGGGGTTCTCCTGCAGGCGGTTTGGCCCCGGAGTCTGTGCTCTGCCCCAGGCCGTGTGCCAGGGTCATGGGACTCTGTGGCACTCGCTGACTTACAGTCCAGACCTTCCAAGGGGTTTAGGCACAAATTCATTCATCCATCTTTCCATTCATGAAAAAAGTCAAAATAAGCAAATGAAAACATTCATCAAGTACCTAACCTATGCCATTCATTTTGCTGGTAACTAGAATTTTTTATATGAAATGAATGCTTTTTGAATGTCACTTGTTTTAATCCTCACAACCAATAAGCTAAGTACTAATTTTCCCATTTTAGAAAGAAGGAAATGGAGGCTCAGTGGTTTAAACTATGAACCTCAGTTTGCTTGGACCGTGATTCAAACAAAGGCCTGCAGGAAAGAGCCGGCTCCTCCCTTCAGGGCTAAGTGAAGAGAGTTTAATGGAAATGCTATTTACAGAGGCCTGGACAGGCGTAAACAAACCGGCCAGGGGCGGCAGAGCCGGATGCCGTTTCACCCTGAAGCCTGAAGGAGTGAGGGCAGACAGTGGTGTTCGAGCCAACCAGGGAGAGGTTCCCGCGGGGACAGAGCTCCTGACAGAGGATGGGCGGAGAAGGGCCAAGAGTGAATGGGGTCGGGGGACAATTTGAGACCATTCAGCATGGATGGTAAACCATGGAGCCAGGGTCGGGAATCGCTTCAGTATCCAGCTTTTCCCAGTGAACCGAAGAGCGCAGAGCACTAGGTGTCAAAAAGTCATCCCCAACGTGACTGTAGACCCAGCAGACCAGGCACAGTCCAGGAGAACATTCTGAAGTCATGCGTCAACCATCCTGCTCTTGCCTTCATCCACCAAGATGGAGGAGATATGGCTGTAATCTAGTGTGCCCCCTACGCCCCCAACACTGCAATAGCCTGGGAGAACAAACGGATGACAAGTGTGGGAATCATTTCTGTAGCAATATCCTGATGTCGCACAGCTCCAACCCAGAACTGAAATTAAGGTGCAGCTCCACCGTTCGTGGCCCTGAGGAATTCAACATAATAAGCACTCCAGTTCACAAACACCTTTTCCTCTCCCGCACTGTGCGGGCCCTGCCTTTTTCTAACAGTATGCTACCAGACTCAATTAACACGGTCCTGGGCATATAGACACGCCAGTATATTCAGCAGAGGCATGAGACTTTGCTCAGTAACTTTGGAGGGAGAGCCTGCATCGGGGAGGCAGGGAGCCAGGAATGAGAGGAGGAAGAGATTTGGAAGCACGTGCAATCCCGAAGAGAATAGCCACTGAAGATGCCTCACAAAGAGCAAAAAGGGCCCCTGGTGATGATAATCATTTCAGCATCATTCAGTTATGATTATTAGATTACATAATGCTCATTACTACCCCCCCCCAAAACCTGACTTTCCACTAGAGTCAGGGCAGTAGCTGTCGTTTTGATTGAAGAAATCTTACTTCAAGAATGCATTCTTCTTCAAACCCAGTCAAGAGCCTGAGCTGAGCCTGCAGACATTTTGTCTCCTCCCTGCCCCTGCCTGGGGCGCCATCTAGCGTCCATCAGCCTGCACTACAATTTCCAGCCAACTTGAAGGCTTTTCTTGCAAAGAGCTGGTTTCATAGAAAGTCATGAGACCAGATATAAGAAAAAAAAATTGGCCTCTCTGATAAACATTTCTCAAAAGTGGTTGAGCAATAAAGACTTCCATTTATTGGATTTCACACATGATTTTGCTTGAGCCAAACCAAAGACTCATGACTCTTAAAAACATGAATACAGTGTTTGGGCATTTTTCTCATGGCTGGTTTTAAGAAAGATGTTTATGTGCAAATCAAAAACTGACTGCAAACGGGATAGGAGTACACATTTTGCAGAGTGTAGCATCATACAGCTGAAACTTATTTCGGCTTCTGTTATGAGCCGTACTATGTTTCCCCTGTCCCCCCCCCCAAATTCATATGTTGAAGTCCTAAACCCTAGTACTTCAGAATGTAACTGTATTTGGAGACGAGATCTTTAAAGGGGTAATTAAGTTAAAAATGAGGTCTTTAAGGTGGGTCCTAACCCAATCTGACTGGTGTCCTTATAAGAGAAAATTTGGACACAGACATATACACAGAAGAAAGACCATGTGAGGTCACAACAAAAAGGCTGCCGTCTGCAAGCCAAAAAGAGAGGTCTCAGGAGAAGCCAAACCTGCCAACACCTTGACCTTGGACTTCCGGCCTCCAGAACTGTGAGAAAATTAATTTCTGTTGTCTAGGCCAGCAGTCTGTGGCATTTTGCTATGGCAGCCCTAGCAAACTGATACACCCTTACACTCCACCCCGCCCCGCCCCGCAAGCTGGGCCAGGAGACTGGAGGAAACATCGGTCACGTCCGTGCTCAGTGGCTGAAGCAAACTCCGCATCCCTCATTTAATACACAAGGAACCTTGAACCTGGAAGTGTCTGGCAATGGCTTTGGGACCCCACTTTGCCCTCTTGTCACCCCCATCAGTGGGGGTGCTGTTTTCTGTTAAACTCTTACCCGAACTGGTTTCCCGGGTGGAGGTGTGGGGGAACTCACACACTTTGGCGGAGCTTCGTATGGAAGCTTTGGCGAGGGACCGCACCTCGCTGAGCCCTGATTTCGTCCTCTGTAACACGAGAGTGATCTGATGCTCGGAAAACGAAACGTGCTCATTTCGTATGGGGCTCAGCACAGCCTGTGGAACGGAACAACTGCTCGGCGCACTTCCAAAGGCCGCGCCTCGGCGGGTGTGGACGTCGGAATTCCCAACCTCCCGCAAGTGAAAGTGTGGGGACCCCGGGCCTCTCTTTCTCTTCACCCGAGAGCGGGGGGTGGGGAGCCGGGTGTGGAGGCGTGGCCGCTTAAATACCGGGCTGTCCCTCGGCAGACCCTAGGGAGCTCCCCGCTCGCTGCCACTGACCCGGGTTCCACGAACCTCAAGGAAAGACAATCTCCTTATCGAGGACAGGGGCCTCTGGCTGGAAACGTAGAAATGCACACATTTCTCGCGCAGGGAAGCACGAGGGCTGCAGGGGGCGGGTGTGGAAGGACACCGCTGCAGGCGGCCAGACGCCGCGGAACCGCAGCGCCGCCCCGGCCATTTCCAAGGGAGATCAATCCTCCGGCAGGGCCATTTCCTCCGCTGGGCGGGCGCCCCGGGACCATTAGTGACTCTGTGACCCGGGGCAGGGAGCGCGTTACACCCCGCGCGCTCGCTGCCCGGCGCCGCGCCGTCCGCCACCGACCGGCACGGGCCGCGGAGCCCGAGTTGGCCCGAGCCCCTGTCGCTTGTCTCCTGGCTCCGCTCCAGGCCCCGGGCCTCTGGCTGCATTCCGGCGCCCGAGCCGCAGCGCCAAGGCAGGCCAGAGCCCGCTGCAGCCCTGCGAGCCTCAGTCACCTCCGGTGCGATAAACACGCGCAGGGCGTCCCCGCGCGGCTGTCGCATCCCAGCGCTGGTGACCCTGAGCGCAGCGCCCCCTGGCGGACGCCACTTCCCTACCGCTTCTCAGGCACATGGCCCGCTTTCCTCTTTAGGGCTTTAGGGGTGGTTTTCAGAGAAAGAAAACAGTGGAGACATCTTCCCATTGGTGCCTCAGGGGTCTTGGTGAACCCTGATTCACGATGACCAAGGAGTAAAAGAACGCAGATGTGATAAAAAAAAAAAAAAAAAGAAGAATGGTAAGGCTTGGAAAGTGCAGGCAGAATGCTATGCATCTGCTTGCTAAGACCTGAAGAGCAACTGAATACTCACTGTTCGATTTGCAGTTACCTTCCGGGGCAGAGTATTGGCTTTCTCTCCTGGAATCGTGCATACTTTGGCAGGGAATGAGTTCCAAATACACCTTGTTTTCTTACATATATTGAACACGTAACGCTGACCTTCACAAAGGTTTTCTTCCCAAACAAGGAACAAATATGTAGGGTAATGAATGAACGAGTTAAAGCACCACAGAACACAGTTTGAATAACTTTAAAAGTTTTTATTTAGTTTGATGGAAACAGAAATAATAAGTAAAACGTCTTTATAAGAACATCTAAAAAAGCTTATAACTCTAAATAGCAACCCTAATCCAGCTGGTAGTCAGTTTGGGCTGCTATGACTAAATACTATGGATTGGGTAGCTTGTAAACAACAGTAATTTATTCCTCACAGTTCTGGAAGCTGGGAAGTCCAAGATCAAGTGACTGGCAGATTCAGCGTCTGGTAAGGACTGCTCTCTTGTTCATAGGTGGCACTTTCTAGCTGTGTCCTTACCTGGTGGAAGAGGTGTGGGAGCTCTCAAGGGCCTCCTCTAAAAGGCCACTAATCCCATTCGTGAGGGCTCTGCCCTTATGACCTAACCACCTCCCAAAGACCCCACTTCCCAATGCCGTCACCTTGGTGATTAGATTTTAACGTGAATTTGGGGAAGACATAAACATTCAGACCTTAGCATCAGCCTTGTGTTTTATTCCCTTCATAAAATATAGAAGTGTGGAAGATGCCCGGGAATTTCAGCCATCTAAGTCAGGCAATTAGCGCTTGGGATGTGGACCCTTTCCTGCAGTGACATGGACCCCCTCTTGTAAACGTACTCTGAGTGTAGACATCTGTGCTGTAGATTGTGCACAGGGTGGAATCTCACAGAAGCCAAAACAGCGTGAGCATGCAGATGTTTCTCAATGCCACAGATAAAGAAGGAGGAGGAAGAGGAAATAAATATCAATTACTTACTTTGCAAAGTAAGTTAACAGAGCCTTTTTAGACCAAATCAGCAAGGTTGGGTTGTGTCCCTCTGGGCCTGGGGTCCTCAAGCCTTGGAAAACCAGAAGGGGCAGAGAAGCTAAGACAGATGGTGGGTCTCCTGGGAGGCCTAGGGCCGAGCCTGCCTCGAAGAAAGTCTCTTCATCAGTACTGGGCAACTCTGCTATTCCCTGTCTTTCCCTCACTCAGCTGTCACAGCAAGGGCTTCTGCCTGGAGGGAGCTGTCCCACTAGCCCTGCCATTGTGCTTACTCAGGGAACGACGGTCCTGGGGGCAGGAGGCAGGAGAAACACTCTCAGTTGAAATGGATAGGGGAGCAGAGGTGCCTCACAAGGGAAGGTGGAGAGTAATCTTAAATCTACATAATTTGGGTGAAAATAGCATACATAATTCTTTAGTGTTTGTGTTAAGCCTTTTAATTCAAGTCATCAGGTGTTTACAAATGCCTTCTAATTTGAGAAGACATGGACTAATTTGAACACAAAGAACTAAGAAAAGAAGGTAGTTTGCTACACATACATAGGTGAAAGAATAACCTTTCTTATCTAATAGAGGCCATGTAACACCAAAGAAAGCCAGCAGTCTCGCCATTATTATTTAGCAAATATCAGACACCTGTTATGGCCAGACGTTCTTAGAGGAAGCAATAAAGTCTTGTTTACATGAAGACATAATGGAACGATACTTTACAACATTTGTTCTCAAAGTGTGGTTCTCAGACAGCAGCGGCATCACCTGGGAACTTACTAGAAATGCAAATTCTCAGGTCTCTACCTGGACCTCCTGAATCAGAAACGCTGAAGATGGGGCCCAGCAACTCAACTTGTAGTTTAACAGGCCCTCCAGGTGATTCTGATGCACCCTAAAGGCTGAGAATCACTGCCCTATGTAGTATCTCCTAGTGGTGTCAAATATTTAACTAGATTCGAAGGTCAGAGTAGATCCAAAAGTAATGGATTTAAAATTGGGCTTGGAATATGGGAAATCTTGATAAATGTGAAATCATCACTCCCAACTCCAGCAGAAATCCCAAATGTTTGATTGCTAGATCTAAGAAAATATCGACAGAATTAGAATAGTGGGGCTGGGTGCGGTGGCTCATCCCTGTAATCCCAGCACTTTGGGAGGCCAACCCGAGAAGATGGCTTGAGGCCAGGAGTTCGAGACCACCCTGGGCAACATAGCAAGCTGTCATCTCTACAAAAATAAAAAGATTAGCCGGGTGTGGTGGTGCACACCTGTAGTCCCAGCTACTCAAGAGGCTGAGGCAGGAGGATCTCTTGAGCCCAGGAGTTCAAGGTTATAGAGAGCTATGATTGGGCCACTGCACTCCAGCCTGGGTGACAGTGAGACCCTGTCTCTAAAATAAATAAATAAATTGTAACAGTAGTTTAAAGCCA